>JAUIMM010000224.1:14180000-14425833 GCA_031769625.1 Taudactylus pleione | reverse complement strand
AAAGGGTGCTGTAACCCCCAAAGTACACTCCAGTCCAAACCAAAAAAATATATATTTTCTGTGTTTGTGAATTGTGTGCGCAGTAGCTGCACGTGCATCAACAAAGTAGTGCCAAGCGTGCGCCTGTGGTCATAAGTAAAGGGCCGGCTGGCTTGACCGTTAAAGGGTGCTGTAACCCCCAAAGTACACTCCAGTCCAAACCAAAAAAATATATATTTTCTGTGTTTGTGAATTGTGTGCGCAGTAGCCGCACGTGCATCAACAAAGTAGTGCCAAGCGTGCGCCTGTGTCATAAGTAAAGGGCCGCTGGCTTGACCGTTAAAGGGTGCTGTAACCCCCAAAGTACACTCCAGTCCAAACCAAAAAAATATATATTTTCTGTGTTTGTGAATTGTGTGCGCAGTAGCCGCACGTGCTTCAACAAAGTAGTGCCAAGCGTGCGCCTGTGTCATAAGTAAAGGGCCGGCTGGCTTGGACCGTTAAAGGGTGCTGTAACCCCCAAAGTACACTCCAGTCCAAACCAAAAAAAAATTATTTTCTGTGTTTGAGAATTGTGTGCGCAGTAGCCGCACGTGCTTCAACAAAGTAGTGCCAAGCGTGCGCCTGTGTCATAAGTAAAGGGCCAGCTGGCTTGACCGTTAAAGGGTGCTGTAACCCCCAAAGTACACTCCAGTCCAAACCAAAAAAAAAATTATTTTCTGTGTTTGTGAATTGTGTGCGCAGTAGCCGCACGTGCATCAACAAAGTAGTGCCAAGCGTGCGCCTGTGTCATAAGTAAAGGGCCGGCTGGCTTGACCGTTAAAGGGTGCTGTAACCCCCAAAGTACACTCCAGTCCAAACCAAAAAAAAAAATATTTTCTGTGTTTGTGAATTGTGTGCGCAGTAGCCGCACGTGCATCAACAAAGTAGTGCCAAGCGTGCGCCTGTGTCATAAGTAAAGGGCCGGCTGGCTTGACCGTTAAAGGGTGCTGTAACCCCCAAAGTACACTCCAGTCCAAACCCAAAAAATATATATTTTTCTGTGTTTGTGGATTGTGTGCGCAGTAGCCGCACGTGCATCAACAAAGTAGTGCCAAGTGTGCGCCTGTGTCATAAGTAAAGGGCCAGCTGGCTTGACCGTTAAAGGGTGCTGTAACCCCCAAAATACACTCCAGTCCAAACCAAAAAAATATATATTTTCTGTGTTTGTGAATTGTGTGCGCAGTAGCCGCACGTGCATCAACAAAGTAGTGCCAAGCGTGCGCCTGTGTCATAAGTAAAGGGCCGGCTGGCTTGACCGTTAAAGGGTGCTGTAACCCCCAAAGTACACTCCAGTCCAAACCAAAAAAAAAATTATTTTCTGTGTTTGTGAATTGTGTGCGCAGTAGCCGCACGTGCTTCAACAAAGTAGTGCCAAGCGTGCGCCTGTGTCATAAGTAAAGGGCCAGCTGGCTTGACCGTTAAAGGGTGCTGTAACCCCCAAAGTACACTCCAGTCCAAACCAAAAAAAAATTATTTTCTGTGTTTGTGAATTGTGTGCGCAGTAGCCGCACGTGCATCAACAAAGTAGTGCCAAGCGTGCGCCTGTGTCATAAGTAAAGGGCCGGCTGGCTTGACCGTTAAAGGGTGCTGTAACCCCCAAAGTACACTCCAGTCCAAACCAAAAAAATATATTTTCTGTGTTTGTGAATTGTGTGCGCAGTAGCCGCACGTGCATCAACAAAGTAGTGCCAAGCGTGCGCCTGTGTCATAAGTAAAGCGCCGGCTGGCTTGACCGTTAAAGGGTGCTGTAACCCCCAAAGTACACTCCAGTCCAAACCCAAAAAAAAATTATTTTCTGTGTTTGTGAATTGTGTGCGCAGTAGCCGCACGTGCATCAACAAAGTAGTGCCAAGCGTGCGCCTGTGTCATAAGTAAAGGGCCGGCTGGCTTGACCGTTAAAGGGTGCTGTAACCCCCAAAGTACACTCCAGTCCAAACCAAAAAATATATATTTTCTGTGTTTTGTGAATTGTGTGCGCAGTAGCCGCACGTGCATCAACAAAGTAGTGCCAAGCGTGCGCCTGTGTCATAAGTAAAGGGCCGGCTGGCTTGACCGTTAAAGGGTGCTGTAACCCCCAAAGTACACTCCAGTCCAAACCAAAAAAATATATATTTTCTGTGTTTGTGAATTGTGTGCGCAGTAGCCGCACGTGCATCAACAAAGTAGTGCCAAGCGTGCGCCTGTGTCATAAGTAAAGGGCCGGCTGGCTTGACCGTTAAAGGGTGCTGTAACCCCCAAAGTACACTCCAGTCCAAACCAAAAAAATATATATTTTCTGTGTTTGTGAATTGTGTGCGCAGTAGCCGCACGTGCATCAACAAAGTAGTGCCAAGCGTGCGCCTGTGTCATAAGTAAAGGGCCGGCTGGCTTGACCGTTAAAGGGTGCTGTAACCCCCAAAGTACACTCCAGTCCAAACCAAAAAAAAAATTATTTTCTGTGTTTGTGAATTGTGTGCGCAGTAGCCGCACGTGAATCAACAAAGTAGTGCCAAGCGTGTGCCTGTGTCATAAGTAAAGGGCCGGCTGGCTTGACCGTTAAAGGGTGCTGTAACCCCCAAAGTACACTCCAGTCCAAACCAAAAAAATATATATTTTCTGTGTTTGTGAATTGTGTGCGCATTAGCCGCACGTGCATCAACAAAGTAGTGCCAAGCGTGCGCCTGTGTCATAAGTAAAGGGCCGGCTGGCTTGACCGTTAAAGGGTGCTGTAACCCCCAAAGTACACTCCAGTCCAAACCAAAAAAATATATATTTTCTGTGTTTGTGAATTGTGTGCGCAGTAGCCGCACGTGCATCAACAAAGTAGTGCCAAGCGTGCGCCTGTGTCATAAGTAAAGGGCCGGCTGGCTTGACCGTTAAAGGGTGCTGTAACCCCCAAAGTACACTCCAGTCCAAACCAAAAAAAAATTATTTTCTGTGTTTGTGAATTGTGTGCGCAGTAGCCGCACGTGCATCAACAAAGTAGTGCCAAGCGTGCGCCTGTATCATAAGTAAAGGGCCGGCTGCTTGACCGTTAAAGGGTGCTGTAACCCCCCAAAGTACACTCCAGTCCAAACCAAAAACATATATATTTTCTGTGTTTGTGAATTGTGTGCGCAGTAGCCGCACGTGCATCAACAAAGTAGTGCCAAGCGTGCGCCTGTGTCATAAGTAAAGGGCCGGCTGGCTTGACCGTTAAAGGGTGCTGTAACCCCCAAAGTACACTCCAGTCCAAACCCCAAAAAAATATATTTTCTGTGTTTGTGAATTGTGTGCGCAGTAGCCGCACGTGCATCAACAAAGTAGTGCCAAGCGTGCGCCTGTGTCATAAGTAAAGGGCCGGCTGGCTTGACCGTTAAAGGGTGCTGTAACCCCCAAAGTACACTCCAGTCCAAACCAAAAAAAAAATTATTTTCTGTGTTTGTGAATTGTGTGCGCAGTAGCCGCACGTGCATCAACAAAGTAGTGCCAAGCGTGCGCCTGTGTCATAAGTAAAGGGCTGGCTGGCTTGACCGTTAAAGGGTGCTGTAACCCCCAAAGTACACTCCAGTCCAAACCAAAAAAAAAATTATTTTCTGTGTTTGTGAATTGTGTGCGCAGTAGCCGCACGTGCATCAACAAAGTAGTGCCAAGCGTGCGCCTGTGTCATAAGTAAAGGGCCGGCTGGCTTGACCGTTAAAGGGTGCTGTAACCCCCAAAGTACACTCCAGTCCAAACCAAAAAAATATATATTTTCTGTGTTTGTGAATTGTGTGCGCAGTAGCCGCACGTGCATCAACAAAGTAGTGCCAAGCGTGCGCCTGTGTCATAAGTAAAGGGCCGGCTGGCTTGACCGTTAAAGGGTGCTGTAACCCCCAAAGTACACTCCAGTCCAAACCAAAAAAAAAATTATTTTCTGTGTTTGTGAATTGTGTGCGCAGTAGACGCACGTGCTTCAACAAAGTAGTGCCAAGCGTGCGCCTGTGTCATAAGTAAAGGGCCGGCTGGCTTGACCGTTAAAGGGTGCTGTAACCCCCAAAGTACACTCCAGTCCAAACCAAAAAAAAAATTATTTTCTGTGTTTGTGAATTGTGTGCGCAGTAGCCGCACGTGCATCAACAAAGTAGTGCCAAGCGTGCGCCTGTGCCATAAGTAAAGGGCCGGCTGGCTTGACCGTTAAAGGGTGCTGTAACCCCCAAAGTACACTCCAGTCCAAACCAAAAAAAAAAATTATTTTCTGTGTTTGTGAATTGTGTGCGCAGTAGCCGCACGTGCTTCAACAAAGTAGTGCCAAGCGTGCGCCTGTGTCATAAGTAAAGGGCCCGGCTGGCTTGACCGTTAAAGGGTGCTGTAACCCCCAAAGTACACTCCAGTCCAAACCAAAAAAAAAATTATTTTCTGTGTTTGTGAATTGTGTGCGCAGTAGCCGCACGTGCATCAACAAAGTAGTGCCAAGCGTGCGCCTGTGTCATAAGTAAAGGGCCGGCTGGCTTGACCGTTAAAGGGTGCTGTAACCCCCAAAGTACACTCCAGTCCAAACCCCAAAAAATATTATTTTCTGTGTTTGTGAATTGTGTGCGCAGTAGCCGCACGTGCATCAACAAAGTAGTGCCAAGCGTGCGCCTGTGTCATAAGTAAAGGGCCGGCTGGCTTGACCGTTAAAGGGTGCTGTAACCCCCAAAGTACACTCCAGTCCAAACCAAAAAAATATATATTTTCTGTGTTTGTGAATTGTGTGCGCAGTAGCTGCACGTGCATCAACAAAGTAGTGCCAAGCGTGCGCCTGTGTCATAAGTAAAGGGCCGGCTGGCTTGACCGTTAAAGGGTGCTGTAACCCCAAAGTACACTCCAGTCCAAACCAAAAAAATATATATTTTCTGTGTTTGTGAATTGTGTGCGCAGTAGCCGCACGTGCATCAACAAAGTAGTGCCAAGCGTGCGCCTGTGTCATAAGTAAAGGGCCGGCTGGCTTGACCGTTAAAGGGTGCTGTAACCCCCAAAGTACACTCCAGTCCAAACCAAAAAAATATATATTTTCTGTGTTTGTGAATTGTGTGCGCAGTAGCCGCACGTGCATCAACAAAGTAGTGCCAAGCGTGCGCCTGTGTCATAAGTAAAGGGCCGGCTGGCTTGACCGTTAAAGGGTGCTGTAACCCCCAAAGTACACTCCAGTCCAAACCAAAAAAAAAATTATTTTCTGTGTTTGTGAATTGTGTGCGCAGTAGCCGCACGTGCATCAACAAAGTAGTGCCAAGCGTGCGCCTGTGTCATAAGTAAAGGGCCGGCTGGCTTGACCGTTAAAGGGTGCTGTAACCCCCAAAGTACACTCCAGTTCAAACCAAAAAAATATATATTTTCTGTGTTTGTGAATTGTGTGCGCAGTAGCCGCACGTGCATCAACAAAGTAGTGCCAAGCGTGCGCCTGTGTCATAAGTAAAGGGCCGGCTGGCTTGACCGTTAAAGGGTGCTGTAACCCCCAAAGTACACTCCAGTCCAAACCAAAAAAAAAATTATTTCTGTGTTTGTGAATTGTGTGCGCAGTAGACGCACGTGCTTCAACAAAGTAGTGCCAAGCGTGCGCCTGTGTCATAAGTAAAGGGCCGGCTGGCTTGACCGTTAAAGGGTGCTGTAACCCCCAAAGTACACTCCAGTCCAAACCAAAAAAAAAATTATTTTCTGTGTTTGTGAATTGTGTGCGCAGTAGCCGCACGTGCATCAACAAAGTAGTGCCAAGCGTGCGCCTGTGTCATAAGTAAAGGCCCGGCTGGCTTGACCGTTAAAGGGTGCTGTAACCCCCAAAGTACACTCCAGTCCAAACCAAAAAAAAAAATTATTTTCTGTGTTTGTGAATTGTGTGCGCAGTAGCCGCACGTGCATCAACAAAGTAGTGCCAAGCGTGCGCCTGTGTCATAAGTAAAGGGCCGGCTGGCTTGACCGTTAAAGGGTGCTGTAACCCCCAAAGTACACTCCAGTCCAAACCAAAAAAATATATATTTTCTGTGTTTGTGAATTGTGTGCGCAGTAGCCGCACGTGCATCAACAAAGTAGTGCCAAGCGTGCGCCTGTGTCATAAGTAAAGGGCCGGCTGGCTTGACCGTTAAAGGGTGCTGTAACCCCCAAAGTACACTCCAGTCCAAACCAAAAAAAAAATGATTTTCTGTGTTTGTGAATTGTGTGCGCAGTAGCCGCACGTGCTTCAACAAAGTAGTGCCAAGCGTGCGCCTGTGTCATAAGTAAAGGGCCGGCTGGCTTGACCGTTAAAGGGTGCTGTAACCCCCAAAGTACACTCCAGTACAAACCAAAAAAAAATTATTTTCTGTGTTTGTGAATTGTGTGCGCAGTAGCCGCACGTGCATCAACAAAGTAGTGCCAAGCGTGCGCCTGTGTCATAAGTAAAGGGCCGGCTGGCTTGACCGTTAAAGGGTGCTGTAACCCCCAAAGTACACTCCAGTCCAAACCCCAAAAAAAATTATTTTCTGTGTTTGTGAATTGTGTGCGCAGTAGCCGCACGTGCATCAACAAAGTAGTGCCAAGCGTGCGCCTGTGTCATAAGTAAAGGGCCGGCTGGCTTGACCGTTAAAGGGTGCTGTAACCCCCAAAGTACACTCCAGTCCAAACCAAAAAAATATATATTTTCTGTGTTTGTGAATTGTGTGCGCAGTAGCTGCACGTGCATCAACAAAGTAGTGCCAAGCGTGCGCCTGTGTCATAAGTAAAGGGCCGGCTGGCTTGACCGTTAAAGGGTGCTGTAACCCCCAAAGTACACTCCAGTCCAAACCAAAAAAATATATATTTTCTGTGTTTGTGAATTGTGTGCGCAGTAGCCGCACGTGCATCAACAAAGTAGTGCCAAGCGTGCGCCTGTGTCATAAGTAAAGGGCCGGCTGGCTTGACCGTTAAAGGGTGCTGTAACCCCCAAAGTACACTCCAGTCCAAACCAAAAAAATATATATTTTCTGTGTTTGTGAATTGTGTGCGCAGTAGCCGCACGTGCTTCAACAAAGTAGTGCCAAGCGTGCGCCTGTGTCATAAGTAAAGGGCCGGCTGGCTTGACCGTTAAAGGGTGCTGTAACCCCCAAAGTACACTCCAGTCCAAACCAAAAAAAAATTATTTTCTGTGTTTGAGAATTGTGTGCGCAGTAGCCGCACGTGCTTCAACAAAGTAGTGCCAAGCGTGCGCCTGTGTCATAAGTAAAGGGCCAGCTGGCTTGACCGTTAAAGGGTGCTGTAACCCCCAAAGTACACTCCAGTCCAAACCAAAAAAAAAATTATTTTCTGTGTTTGTGAATTGTGTGCGCAGTAGCCGCACGTGCATCAACAAAGTAGTGCCAAGCGTGCGCCTGTGTCATAAGTAAAGGGCCGGCTGGCTTGACCGTTAAAGGGTGCTGTAACCCCCAAAGTACACTCCAGTCCAAACCAAAAAAAAAATATTTTCTGTGTTTGTGAATTGTGTGCGCAGTAGCCGCACGTGCATCAACAAAGTAGTGCCAAGCGTGCGCCTGTGTCATAAGTAAAGGGCCGGCTGGCTTGACCGTTAAAGGGTGCTGTAACCCCCAAAGTACACTCCAGTCCAAACCCAAAAAATATATATTTTCTGTGTTTGTGGATTGTGTGCGCAGTAGCCGCACGTGCATCAACAAAGTAGTGCCAAGTGTGTGCCTGTGTCATAAGTAAAGGGCCGGCTGGCTTGACCGTTAAAGGGTGCTGTAACCCCCAAAATACACTCCAGTCCAAACCAAAAAAATATATATTTTCTGTGTTTGTGAATTGTGTGCGCAGTAGCCGCACGTGCATCAACAAAGTAGTGCCAAGCGTGCGCCTGTGTCATAAGTAAAGGGCCGGCTGGCTTGACCGTTAAAGGGTGCTGTAACCCCCAAAGTACACTCCAGTCCAAACCAAAAAAAAAATTATTTTCTGTGTTTGTGAATTGTGTGCGCAGTAGCCGCACGTGCTTCAACAAAGTAGTGCCAAGCGTGCGCCTGTGTCATAAGTAAAGGGCCAGCTGGCTTGACCGTTAAAGGGTGCTGTAACCCCCAAAGTACACTCCAGTCCAAACCAAAAAAAAAATTATTTTCTGTGTTTGTGAATTGTGTGCGCAGTAGCCGCACGTGCATCAACAAAGTAGTGCCAAGCGTGCGCCTGTGTCATAAGTAAAGGGCCGGCTGGCTTGACCGTTAAAGGGTGCTGTAACCCCCAAAGTACACTCCAGTCCAAACCAAAAAAATATATTTTCTGTGTTTGTGAATTGTGTGTGCAGTAGCCGCACGTGCATCAACAAAGTAGTGCCAAGCGTGCGCCTGTGTCATAAGTAAAGGGCCGGCTGGCTTGACCGTTAAAGGGTGCTGTAACCCCCAAAGTACACTCCAGTCCAAACCCAAAAAAAAATTATTTTCTGTGTTTGTGAATTGTGTGCGCAGTAGCCGCACGTGCATCAACAAAGTAGTGCCAAGCGTGCGCCTGTGTCATAAGTAAAGGGCCGGCTGGCTTGACCGTTAAAGGGTGCTGTAACCCCCAAAGTACACTCCAGTCCAAACCAAAAAATATATATTTTCTGTGTTTGTGAATTGTGTGCGCAGTAGCCGCACGTGCATCAACAAAGTAGTGCCAAGCGTGCGCCTGTGTCATAAGTAAAGGGCCGGCTGGCTTGACCGTTAAAGGGTGCTGTAACCCCCAAAGTACACTCCAGTCCAAACCAAAAAAATATATATTTTCTGTGTTTGTGAATTGTGTGCGCAGTAGCCGCACGTGCATCAACAAAGTAGTGCCAAGCGTGCGCCTGTGTCATAAGTAAAGGGCCGGCTGGCTTGACCGTTAAAGGGTGCTGTAACCCCCAAAGTACACTCCAGTCCAAACCAAAAAAATATATATTTTCTGTGTTTGTGAATTGTGTGCGCAGTAGCCGCACGTGCATCAACAAAGTAGTGCCAAGCGTGCGCCTGTGTCATAAGTAAAGGGCCAGCTGGCTTGACCGTTAAAGGGTGCTGTAACCCCCAAAGTACACTCCAGTCCAAACCAAAAAAAAAATTATTTTCTGTGTTTGTGAATTGTGTGCGCAGTAGCCGCACGTGCATCAACAAAGTAGTGCCAAGCGTGCGCCTGTGTCATAAGTAAAGGTCCGGCTGGCTTGACCGTTAAAGGGTGCTGTAACCCCCAAAGTACACTCCAGTCCAAACCAAAAAAATATATATTTTCTGTGTTTGTGAATTGTGTGCGCATTAGCCGCACGTGCATCAACAAAGTAGTGCCAAGCGTGCGCCTGTGTCATAAGTAAAGGGCCGGCTGGCTTGACCATTAAAGGGTGCTGTAACCCCCAAAGTACACTCCAGTCCAAACCAAAAAAATATATATTTTCTGTGTTTGTGAATTGTGTGCGCAGTAGCCGCACGTGCATCAACAAAGTAGTGCCAAGCGTGCGCCTGTGTCATAAGTAAAGGGCCGGCTGGCTTGACCGTTAAAGGGTGCTGTAACCCCCAAAGTACACTCCAGTCCAAACCAAAAAAAAAATTATTTTCTGTGTTTGTGAATTGTGTGCGCAGTAGCCGCACGTGCATCAACAAAGTAGTGCCAAGCGTGCGCCTGTGTCATAAGTAAAGGGCCGGCTGGCTTGACCGTTAAAGGGTGCTGTAACCCCCAAAGTACACTCCAGTCCAAACCAAAAAAATATATATTTTCTGTGTTTGTGAATTGTGTGCGCAGTAGCCGCACGTGCATCAACAAAGTAGTGCCAAGCGTGCGCCTGTGTCATAAGTAAAGGGCCGGCTGGCTTGACCGTTAAAGGGTGCTGTAACCCCCAAAGTACACTCCAGTCCAAACCCAAAAAAAAATTATTTTCTGTGTTTGTGAATTGTGTGCGCAGTAGCCGCACGTGCTTCAACAAAGTAGTGCCAAGCGTGCGCCTGTGTCATAAGTAAAGGGCCAGCTGGCTTGACCGTTAAAGGGTGCTATAACCCCCAAAGTACACTCCAGTCCAAACCAAAAAAAAAATTATTTTCTGTGTTTGTGAATTGTGTGCGCAGTAGCCGCACGTGCATCAACAAAGTAGTGCCAAGCGTGCGCCTGTGTCATAAGTAAAGGGCCGGCTGGCTTGACCGTTAAAGGGTGCTGTAACCCCCAAAGTACACTCCAGTCCAAACCAAAAAATATATATCTTCTGTGTTTGTGAATTGTGTGCGCAGTAGCCGCACGTGCATCAACAAAGTAGTGCCAAGCGTGCGCCTGTGTCATAAGTAAAGGGCCGGCTGGCTTGACCGTTAAAGGGTGCTGTAACCCCCAAAGTACACTCCAGTCCAAACCAAAAAAATATATATTTTCTGTGTTTGTGAATTGTGTGCGCAGTAGCCGCACGTGCATCAACAAAGTTGCGCCAAGCGTGCGCCTGTGTCATAAGTAAAGGGCCGGCTGGCTTGACCGTTAAAGGGTGCTGTAACCCCCAAAGTACACTCCAGTCCAAACCAAAAAAAAAATTATTTTCTGTGTTTGTGAATTGTGTGCACAGTAGCCGCACGTCCATCAACAAAGTAGTGCCAAGCGTGCGCCTGTGTCATAAGTAAAGGGCCGGCTGGCTTGACCGTTAAAGGGTGCTGTAAACCCCAAAGTACACTCCAGTCCAAACCAAAAAAATATATATTTTCTGTGTTTGTGAATTGTGTGCGCAGTAGCCGCACGTGCATCAACAAAGTAGTGCCAAGCGTGCGCCTGTGTCATAAGTAAAGGGCCAGCTGGCTTGACCGTTAAAGGGTGCTGTAACCCCCAAAGTACACTCCAGTCCAAACCAAAAAAATATATATTTTCTGTGTTTGTGAATTGTGTGCGCAGTAGCCGCACGTGCATCAACAAAGTAGTGCCAAGCGTGCGCCTGTGTCATAAGTAAAGGGCCGGCTGGCTTGACCGTTAAAGGGTGCTGTAACCCCCAAAGTACACTCCAGTCCAAACCAAAAAAATATATATTTTCTGTGTTTGTGAATTGTGTGCGCAGTAGCCGCACGTGCATCAACAAAGTAGTGCCAAGCGTGCGCCTGTGTCATAAGTAAAGGGCCGGCTGGCTTGACCATTAAAGGGTGCTGTAACCCCCAAAGTACACTCCAGTCCAAACCAAAAAAATATATATTTTCTGTGTTTGTGGATTGTGTGCGCAGTAGCCGCACGTGCATCAACAAAGTAGTGCCAAGCGTGCGCCTGTGTCATAAGTAAAGGGCTGGCTGGCTTGACCGTTAAAGGGTGCTGTAACCCCCAAAGTACACTCCAGTCCAAACCAAAAAAAAAATTATTTTCTGTGTTTGTGAATTGTGTGCGCAGTAGCCGCACGTGCATCAACAAAGTAGTGCCAAGCGTGCGCCTGTGTCATAAGTAAAGGGCCGGCTGGCTTGACCGTTAAAGGGTGCTGTAACCCCCAAAGTACACTCCAGTCCAAACCAAAAAAATATATATTTTCTGTGTTTGTGAATTGTGTGCGCAGTAGCCGCACGTGCATCAACAAAGTAGTGCCAAGCGTGCGCCTGTGTCATAAGTAAAGGGCCGGCTGGCTTGACCGTTAAAGGGTGCTGTAACCCCCAAAGTACACTCCAGTCCAAACCAAAAAAAAAATTATTTTCTGTGTTTGTGAATTGTGTGCGCAGTAGCCGCACGTGCTTCAACAAAGTAGTGCCAAGCGTGCGCCTGTGTCATAAGTAAAGGGCCAGCTGGCTTGACCGTTAAAGGGTGCTGTAACCCCCAAAGTACACTCCAGTCCAAACCAAAAAAAAAATTATTTTCTGTGTTTGTGAATTGTGTGCGCAGTAGCCGCACGTGCATCAACAAAGTAGTGCCAAGCGTGCGCCTGTGTCATAAGTAAAGGGCCGGCTGGCTTGACCGTTAATGGGTGCTGTAACCCCCAAAGTACACTCCAGTCCAAACCAAAAAAAAAATTATTTTCTGTGTTTGTGAATTGTGTGCGCAGTAGCCGCACGTGCATCAACAAAGTAGTGCCAAGCGTGCGCCTGTGTCATAAGTAAAGGGCCGGCTGGCTTGACCGTTAAAGGGTGCTGTAACCCCCAAAGTACACTCCAGTCCAAACCCCAAAAAATATTATTTTCTGTGTTTGTGAATTGTGTGCGCAGTAGCCGCACGTGCATCAACAAAGTAGTGCCAAGCGTGCGCCTGTGTCATAAGTAAAGGGCCGGCTGGCTTGACCATTAAAGGGTGCTGTAACCCCCAAAGTACACTCCAGTCCAAACCAAAAAAATATATATTTTCTGTGTTTGTGAATTGTGTGCGCAGTAGCTGCACGTGCATCAACAAAGTAGTGCCAAGCGTGCGCCTGTGTCATAAGTAAAGGGCCGGCTGGCTTGACCGTTAAAGGGTGCTGTAACCCCCAAAGTACACTCCAGTCCAAACCAAAAAAATATATATTTTCTGTGTTTGTGAATTGTGTGCGCAGTAGCCGCACGTGCATCAACAAAGTAGTGCCAAGCGTGCGCCTGTGTCATAAGTAAAGGGCCGGCTGGCTTGACCGTTAAAGGGTGCTGTAACCCCCAAAGTACACTCCAGTCCAAACCAAAAAAATATATATTTTCTGTGTTTGTGAATTGTGTGCGCAGTAGCCGCACTTGCATCAACAAAGTAGTGCCAAGCGTGCGCCTGTGTCATAAGTAAAGGGCCGGCTGGCTTGACCGTTAAAGGGTGCTGTAACCCCCAAAGTACACTCCAGTCCAAACCAAAAAAAAATTATTTTCTGTGTTTGTGAATTGTGTGCGCAGTAGCCGCACGTGCATCAACAAAGTAGTGCCAAGCGTGCGCCTGTGTCATAAGTAAAGGGCCGGCTGGCTTGACCGTTAAAGGGTGCTGTAACCCCCAAAGTACACTCCAGTCCAAACCAAAAAAATATATATTTTCTGTGTTTGTGAATTGTGTGCGCAGTAGCCGCACGTGCATCAACAAAGTAGTGCCAAGCGTGCGCCTGTGTCATAAGTAAAGGGCCGGCTGGCTTGACCGTTAAAGGGTGCTGTAACCCCCAAAGTACACTCCAGTCCAAACCAAAAAAAAAATTATTTTCTGTGTTTGTGAATTGTGTGCGCAGAAGACGCACGTGCTTCAACAAAGTAGTGCCAAGCGTGCGCCTGTGTCATAAGTAAAGGGCCGGCTGGCTTGACCGTTAAAGGGTGCTGTAACCCCCAAAGTACACTCCAGTCCAAACCAAAAAAAAAATTATTTTCTGTGTTTGTGAATTGTGTGCGCAGTAGCCGCACGTGCATCAACAAAGTAGTGCCAAGCGTGCGCCTGTGTCATAAGTAAAGGGCCGGCTGGCTTGACCGTTAAAGGGTGCTGTAACCCCCAAAGTACACTCCAGTCCAAACCAAAAAAAAAATTATTTTCTGTGTTTGTGAATTGTGTGCGCAGTAGCCGCACGTGCATCAACAAAGTAGTGCCAAGCGTGCGCCTGTGTCATAAGTAAAGGGCCGGCTGGCTTGACCGTTAAAGGGTGCTGTAACCCCCAAAGTACACTCCAGTCCAAACCAAAAAAATATATATTTTCTGTGTTTGTGAATTGTGTGCGCAGTAGCCGCACGTGCATCAACAAAGTAGTGCCAAGCGTGCGCCTGTGTCATAAGTAAAGGGCCGGCTGGCTTGACCGTTAAAGGGTGCTGTAACCCCCAAAGTACACTCCAGTCCAAACCAAAAAAAAAATGATTTTCTGTGTTTGTGAATTGTGTGCGCAGTAGCCGCACGTGCTTCAACAAAGTAGTGCCAAGCGTGCGCCTGTGTCATAAGTAAAGGGCCGGCTGGCTTGACCGTTAAAGGGTGCTGTAACCCCCAAAGTACACTCCAGTACAAACCAAAAAAAAAATTATTTTCTGTGTTTGTGAATTGTGTGCGCAGTAGCCGCACGTGCATCAACAAAGTAGTGCCAAGCGTGCGCCTGTGTCATAAGTAAAGGGCCGGCTGGCTTGACCGTTAAAGGGTGCTGTAACCCCCAAAGTACACTCCAGTCCAAACCCCAAAAAAAATTATTTTCTGTGTTTGTGAATTGTGTGCGCAGTAGCCGCACGTGCATCAACAAAGTAGTGCCAAGCGTGCGCCTGTGTCATAAGTAAAGGGCCGGCTGGCTTGACCGTTAAAGGGTGCTGTAACCCCCAAAGTACACTCCAGTCCAAACCAAAAAAATATATATTTTCTGTGTTTGTGAATTGTGTGCGCAGTAGCTGCACGTGCATCAACAAAGTAGTGCCAAGCGTGCGCCTGTGTCATAAGTAAAGGGCCGGCTGGCTTGACCGTTAAAGGGTGCTGTAACCCCCAAAGTACACTCCAGTCCAAACCAAAAAAATATATATTTTCTGTGTTTGTGAATTGTGTGCGCAGTAGCCGCACGTGCATCAACAAAGTAGTGCCAAGCGTGCGCCTGTGTCATAAGTAAAGGGCCGGCTGGCTTGACCGTTAAAGGGTGCTGTAACCCCCAAAGTACACTCCAGTCCAAACCAAAAAAATATATATTTTCTGTGTTTGTGAATTGTGTGCGCAGTAGCCGCACGTGCTTCAACAAAGTAGTGCCAAGCGTGCGCCTGTGTCATAAGTAAAGGGCCGGCTGGCTTGACCGTTAAAGGGTGCTGTAACCCCCAAAGTACACTCCAGTCCAAACCAAAAAAAAATTATTTTCTGTGTTTGAGAATTGTGTGCGCAGTAGCCGCACGTGCTTCAACAAAGTAGTGCCAAGCGTGCGCCTGTGTCATAAGTAAAGGGCCAGCTGGCTTGACCATTAAAGGGTGCTGTAACCCCCAAAGTACACTCCAGTCCAAACCAAAAAAAAAATTATTTTCTGTGTTTGTGAATTGTGTGCGCAGTAGCCGCACGTGCATCAACAAAGTAGTGCCAAGCGTGCGCCTGTGTCATAAGTAAAGGGCCGGCTGGCTTGACCGTTAAAGGGTGCTGTAACCCCCAAAGTACACTCCAGTCCAAACCAAAAAAAAATATATTTTCTGTGTTTGTGAATTGTGTGCGCAGTAGCCGCACGTGCATCAACAAAGTAGTGCCAAGCGTGCGCCTGTGTCATAAGTAAAGGGCCGGCTGGCTTGACCGTTAAAGGGTGCTGTAACCCCCAAAGTACACTCCAGTCCAAACCCAAAAAATATATATTTTCTGTGTTTGTGGATTGTGTGCGCAGTAGCCGCACGTGCATCAACAAAGTAGTGCCAAGTGTGCGCCTGTGTCATAAGTAAAGGGCCGGCTGGCTTGACCGTTAAAGGGTGCTGTAACCCCCAAAATACACTCCAGTCCAAACCAAAAAAATATATATTTTCTGTGTTTGTGAATTGTGTGCGCAGTAGCCGCACGTGCATCAACAAAGTAGTGCCAAGCGTGCGCCTGTGTCATAAGTAAAGGGCCGGCTGGCTTGACCGTTAAAGGGTGCTGTAACCCCCAAAGTACACTCCAGTCCAAACCAAAAAAAAAATTATTTTCTGTGTTTGTGAATTGTGTGCGCAGTAGCCGCACGTGCTTCAACAAAGTAGTGCCAAGCGTGCGCCTGTGTCATAAGTAAAGGGCCAGCTGGCTTGACCGTTAAAGGGTGCTGTAACCCCCAAAGTACACTCCAGTCCAAACCAAAAAAAAAATTATTTTCTGTGTTTGTGAATTGTGTGCGCAGTAGCCGCACGTGCATCAACAAAGTAGTGCCAAGCGTGCGCCTGTGTCATAAGTAAAGGGCCGGCTGGCTTGACCGTTAAAGGGTGCTGTAACCCCCAAAGTACACTCCAGTCCAAACCAAAAAAATATATTTTCTGTGTTTGTGAATTGTGTGCGCAGTAGCCGCACGTGCATCAACAAAGTAGTGCCAAGCGTGCGCCTGTGTCATAAGTAAAGGGCCGGCTGGCTTGAACGTTAAAGGGTGCTGTAACCCCCAAAGTACACTCCAGTCCAAACCCAAAAAAAAATTATTTTCTGTGTTTGTGAATTGTGTGCGCAGTAGCCGCACGTGCATCAACAAAGTAGTGCCAAGCGTGCGCCTGTGTCATAAGTAAAGGGCCGGCTGGCTTGACCGTTAAAGGGTGCTGTAACCCCCAAAGTACACTCCAGTCCAAACCAAAAAATATATATTTTCTGTGTTTGTGAATTGTGTGCGCAGTAGCCGCACGTGCATCAACAAAGTAGTGCCAAGCGTGCGCCTGTGTCATAAGTAAAGGGCCGGCTGGCTTGACCGTTAAAGGGTGCTGTAACCCCCAAAGTACACTCCAGTCCAAACCAAAAAAATATATATTTTCTGTGTTTGTGAATTGTGTGCGCAGTAGCCGCACGTGCATCAACAAAGTAGTGCCAAGCGTGCGCCTGTGTCATAAGTAAAGGGCCGGCTGGCTTGACCGTTAAAGGGTGCTGTAACCCCCAAAGTACACTCCAGTCCAAACCAAAAAAATATATATTTTCTGTGTTTGTGAATTGTGTGCGCATTAGCCGCACGTGCATCAACAAAGTAGTGCCAAGCGTGCGCCTGTGTCATAAGTAAAGGGCCGGCTGGCTTGACCGTTAAAGGGTGCTGTAACCCCCAAAGTACACTCCAGTCCAAACCAAAAAAATATATATTTTCTGTGTTTGTGAATTGTGTGCGCAGTAGCCGCACGTGCATCAACAAAGTAGTGCCAAGCGTGCGCCTGTGTCATAAGTAAAGGGCCGGCTGGCTTGACCGTTAAAGGGTGCTGTAACCCCCAAAGTACACTCCAGTCCAAACCAAAAAAAAAATTATTTTCTGTGTTTGTGAATTGTGTGCGCAGTAGCCGCACGTGCATCAACAAAGTAGTGCCAAGCGTGCGCCTGTGTCATAAGTAAAGGGCCGGCTGGCTTGACCGTTAAAGGGTGCTGTAACCCCCAAAGTACACTCCAGTCCAAACCAAAAAAATATATATTTTCTGTGTTTGTGAATTGTGTGCGCAGTAGCCGCACGTGCATCAACAAAGTAGTGCCAAGCGTGCGCCTGTGTCATAAGTAAAGGGCCGGCTGGCTTGACCGTTAAAGGGTGCTGTAACCCCCAAAGTACACTCCAGTCCAAACCAAAAAAAAAATTATTTTCTGTGTTTGTGAATTGTGTGCGCAGTAGCCGCACGTGCTTCAACAAAGTAGTGCCAAGCGTGCGCCTGTGTCATAAGTAAAGGGCCAGCTGGCTTGACCGTTAAAGGGTGCTGTAACCCCCAAAGTACACTCCAGTCCAAACCAAAAAAAAAATTATTTTCTGTGTTTGTGAATTGTGTGCGCAGTAGCCGCACGTGCATCAACAAAGTAGTGCCAAGCGTGCGCCTGTGTCATAAGTAAAGGGCCGGCTGGCTTGACCGTTAAAGGGTGCTGTAACCCCCAAAGTACACTCCAGTCCAAACCAAAAAATATATATCTTCTGTGTTTGTGAATTGTGTGCGCAGTAGCCGCACGTGCATCAACAAAGTAGTGCCAAGCGTGCGCCTGTGTCATAAGTAAAGGGCCGGCTGGCTTGACCGTTAAAGGGTGCTGTAACCCCCAAAGTACACTCCAGTCCAAACCAAAAAAATATATATTTTCTGTGTTTGTGAATTGTGTGCGCAGTAGCCGCACGTGCATCAACAAAGTTGTGCCAAGCGTGCGCCTGTGTCATAAGTAAAGGGCCGGCTGGCTTGACCGTTAAAGGGTGCTGTAACCCCCAAAGTACACTCCAGTCCAAACCAAAAAAAAAATTATTTTCTGTGTTTGTGAATTGTGTGCGCAGTAGCCGCACGTCCATCAACAAAGTAGTGCCAAGCGTGCGCCTGTGTCATAAGTAAAGGGCCGGCTGGCTTGACCGTTAAAGGGTGCTGTAAACCCCAAAGTACACTCCAGTCCAAACCAAAAAAATATATATTTTCTGTGTTTGTGAATTGTGTGCGCAGTAGCCGCACGTGCATCAACAAAGTAGTGCCAAGCGTGCGCCTGTGTCATAAGTAAAGGGCCAGCTGGCTTGACCGTTAAAGGGTGCTGTAACCCCCAAAGTACACTCCAGTCCAAACCAAAAAAATATATATTTTCTGTGTTTGTGAATTGTGTGCGCAGTAGCCGCACGTGCATCAACAAAGTAGTGCCAAGCGTGCGCCTGTGTCATAAGTAAAGGGCCGGCTGGCTTGACCGTTAAAGGGTGCTGTAACCCCCAAAGTACACTCCAGTCCAAACCAAAAAAATATATATTTTCTGTGTTTGTGAATTGTGTGCGCAGTAGCCGCACGTGCATCAACAAAGTAGTGCCAAGCGTGCGCCTGTGTCATAAGTAAAGGGCCGGCTGGCTTGACCATTAAAGGGTGCTGTAACCCCCAAAGTACACTCCAGTCCAAACCAAAAAAATATATATTTTCTGTGTTTGTGGATTGTGTGCGCAGTAGCCGCACGTGCATCAACAAAGTAGTGCCAAGCGTGCGCCTGTGTCATAAGTAAAGGGCTGGCTGGCTTGACCGTTAAAGGGTGCTGTAACCCCCAAAGTACACTCCAGTCCAAACCAAAAAAAAAATTATTTTCTGTGTTTGTGAATTGTGTGCGCAGTAGCCGCACGTGCATCAACAAAGTAGTGCCAAGCGTGCGCCTGTGTCATAAGTAAAGGGCCGGCTGGCTTGACCGTTAAAGGGTGCTGTAACCCCCAAAGTACACTCCAGTCCAAACCAAAAAAATATATATTTTCTGTGTTTGTGAATTGTGTGCGCAGTAGCCGCACGTGCATCAACAAAGTAGTGCCAAGCGTGCGCCTGTGTCATAAGTAAAGGGCCGGCTGGCTTGACCGTTAAAGGGTGCTGTAACCCCCAAAGTACACTCCAGTCCAAACCAAAAAAAAAATTATTTTCTGTGTTTGTGAATTGTGTGCGCAGTAGCCGCACGTGCTTCAACAAAGTAGTGCCAAGCGTGCGCCTGTGTCATAAGTAAAGGGCCAGCTGGCTTGACCGTTAAAGGGTGCTGTAACCCCCAAAGTACACTCCAGTCCAAACCAAAAAAAAAATTATTTTCTGTGTTTGTGAATTGTGTGCGCAGTAGCCGCACGTGCATCAACAAAGTAGTGCCAAGCGTGCGCCTGTGTCATAAGTAAAGGGCCGGCTGGCTTGACCGTTAAAGGGTGCTGTAACCCCCAAAGTACACTCCAGTCCAAACCAAAAAAATATATATTTTCTGTGTTTGTGAATTGTGTGCGCAGTAGCCGCACGTGCATCAACAAAGTTGTGCCAAGCGTGCGCCTGTGTCATAAGTAAAGGGCCGGCTGGCTTGACCGTTAAAGGGTGCTGTAACCCCCAAAGTACACTCCAGTCCAAACCAAAAAAAAAATTATTTTCTGTGTTTGTGAATTGTGTGCGCAGTAGCCGCACGTCCATCAACAAAGTAGTGCCAAGCGTGCGCCTGTGTCATAAGTAAAGGGCCGGCTGGCTTGACCGTTAAAGGGTGCTGTAACCCCCAAAGTACACTCCAGTCCAAACCAAAAAAATATATATTTTCTGTGTTTGTGAATTGTGTGCGCAGTAGCCGCACGTGCATCAACAAAGTAGTGCCAAGCGTGCGCCTGTGTCATAAGTAAAGGGCCAGCTGGCTTGACCGTTAAAGGGTGCTGTAACCCCCAAAGTACACTCCAAACCAAAAAAAAATATATTTTCTGTGTTTGTGACTTGTGTGCACTGTGGCTGCACGTGCATCAACAAAGGAGCAGCGCCAAGCGTGCGCCTGTGTCCCATAAGTAAAGAGCCGGCTGGCTCATTTCTTAAAGGGTGGTGTAACCCACAAAGTGCACTACTCTCCAGCAAAAAAAAAAATATATTTTCTGTGTTTGTGTGCGCTTTAGCCGCACGTATATATCAATATAACATAAATGGAGGACCAAACTTTCTCCGATAAAAATAAAATATGGAAAGATCAAGAACCACTTCCTCCTAGTGCTATTGCTGCTGCTGCTGGGAGTTGTTCATCATCCCAGAGAGGAAGTAGGAACATCACTACTTTTACTAAACAATTGACCCTCCAACAGTCCCTAGCGATGAGGATGAAGTACGACAGCAGTCATCCTGAAGCAAAACGTATAACTGAGGCCTTGACTGCTATGTTGGTGTTAGACGTGCGTCCGGTATCTGCCATTAGTGCAGTGGGATTTAGACAATTGATGGAGGTAGTGTGTCCCCGGTTCCAAATCACGTCTAGATTCCACCTGCATCCTCAAAACAGCAGTGACAAGCGTGCGTCTGTCTGTTAAAGGGTGGTGACACCCTCAAAGTGTGCTCCACAAACAATAAAAATATTGTTCTTTTTTTTTCGGTCTTTGTGAAATGTGTGGGCTGTAGCCGCACCTGCATCCTTAAAGCAGCAGCGACAAGCGTGCGTCTGTCTGTTAAAGGGTGGTGACACCCTCAAAGTGTGCTACACAAACAATAAAAATATTGTTCTTTTTTTTTCTGTCTTTGTGAATTGTGTGGGCTGTAGCCGCACTTGCATCCTGAAAGCAGCAGCGACAAGCGTGCGTCTGTCTGTTAAAGGGTGGTGTAACCCTCAAAGTGCTCCAAAAAATAAAAAACTATTTTTTTAATGTGTTTGTGACTTGTGTGCGATGTAGCCTCACGTGCATCAACATAGTAGCAGCGCCAAGCTAGTGCCTGTGTCATAAGTCAAGGGCTGGTTTGGACATCTGGACGGGACTGAAGGACGTGCCAACAATTTCTGACAAGTCTACTGTCACTGCATATGATACTGTCCTCAAAGCAGCAGCGACAAGCGTGCGTCTGTCTGTTAAAGGGTGGTGACACCCTCAAAGTGTGCTACACAAACAATAAAAATATTGTTCTTTTTTTTTCTGTCTTTGTGAATTGTGTGGGCTGTAGCCGCACTTGCATCCTCAAAGCAGCAGCGACAAGCGTGCGTCTGTCTGTTAAAGGGTGGTGTAACTCTCAAAGTGCTCCAAAAAATAAAAAACTATTTTTTTAATGTGTTTGTGACTTGTGTGCGATGTAGCCGCACTTGCATCCTCAAAGCAGCAGCGACAAGCGTGCGTCTGTCTGTTAAAGGGTGGTGACACCCTCAAAGTGTGCTACACAAACAATAAAAATATTCTTCTTCTTTTTTCTGTCTTTGTGAATTGTGTGGGCTGTAGCCGCACCTGCATCCTTAAAGCAGCAGCGACAAGCGTGCGTCTGTCTGTTAAAGGGTGGTGACACCCTCAAAGTGTGCTACACAAACAATTAAAATATTGTTCTTTTTTTTTCGGTCTTTGTGAAATGTGTGGGCTGTAGCCGCACCTGCATCCTTAAAGCAGCAGCGACAAGCGTGCGTCTGTCTGTTAAAGGGTGGTGACACCCTCAAAGTGTGCTACACAAACAATAAAAATATTCTTCTTCTTTTTTCTGTCTTTGTGAATTGTGTGGGCTGTAGCCGCACTTGCATCCTCAAAGCAGCAGCGACAAGCGTGCGTCTGTCTGTTAAAGGGTGGTGTAACCCTCAAAGTGCGCTCCACAAACAATAAAAATATTCTTTTTTTTTCTGTCTTTGTGAATTGTGTGGGCTGTAGCCACACTTGCATCCTCAAAGCAGCAGCGACAAGCGTGCGTCTGTCTGTTAAAGGATTACATCGGTGACAGCATCCAAGTAGGCATGTCAGACAGTCCGTACCTGTACTGGCAGGAAAAAGAAGCAATTTGGAGGTCCCTGTACAAACTGGCTCTATTTTACCTGAGTTGCCCCCCCTCCAGTGGGTACTCCGAAAGAGTGTTTAGTGCAGCCGGGAACCTTGTCAGCGAAAGGCGTAGGAGGTTGCTTCCACAAAATGTGGAGAAGATGATGTTCATAAAATGAATTATCAACTCTTCCAGGGAGACCAGCCTCCAGAACATACAGAGGGACCTGTGGTTGTGGATTCCAGCGGGGACGAATTAATACTCTGTGAGGATGAGGATGTACACACTGAAGAGGGTGAGGAATCGGTGGATGAGGAGGATGAGGATGACATCTTGCCTCCGTAGAGCCAGTTTGTGCAGGGGCAGATTAATTGCCAGCTTGTTTTGTGGGGACCCAAACGAACCAATCATTTCAGCCACAGTTGTGTGGCAGACCCTGGCGCTGAAATGATTGGTTTGTTAAAGTATGCATGTCCTGTTTATACAACATAAGGGTGGGTGGGAGGGCCCAAGGACAATTCCATCTTGCACCTCTTTTTTTTCTTTGCATTATGTACAGTTTGGGGCCTAGTTTTTCAAACTGCCATCCTGTCTGCCACTGCAGTTTCACGCCTAGATGGGTCACGTGTTTGTGCCGCCCACTCGTGTCGCTTAGCATAGTCATCCAGCTACCTTGGTGCAACCTTTTGGACATAAAAACACTATTGTGAGGTGTGAGGTGTTCAGAATAGACTGGAAATGAGTGGAAATTAAGGTTATTGAGGTTAATAATAGCATAGGAGCAGAAAAACCTACAAATTCTGTGATTTTAGCTGTTTTTATGCTTTTTTTAAAAAAATACAGATCCAAAACACAAAACCCAGAACCCAAAACACGGAAGGGTGGTTTTGGCAAAACCAATCCAGATCCAAAACACGAAGAAAGATCCAGATCCAAAACCAAAACACAAAACACGAAAAGTGGCCGGTGCACACCCCTAGTTATTATAGAGATTAGTTGTAATGATGCCATTAAAAACTGAAACTGCCACATCTAAATAGTGGATCTCTTTACTACTGTAATCCAGAGTAAACTTGATAGGGCTGTCCAATGAATTGATGGAGGACACAAGACTGCACAATTCGTTCTCTGTACCTGACCAAATTAAAAACAAATCGTCTATGTACCTCGTGTACATTATAATTTGACTGCTTGTGTGAACATCAGAAAAGAAAAATTGTGCTTCACATTCAAACATAAAAATGTTTGCGAAAGACGTGGCCACGCAAGACCCAATTGCGCAGCCCGTCTGTTGCAGATAGAACCGTCCATTGTGCAGAAAATAATTTCTGATTAACGTAAGTTCAAGCAATTTAATAAATAAGTCAATATCTAACCTGTTGAATTGATTATTGACCAAGAATCTCCGCATAACAGCTAAACCCTCTTGATGGGGAATAACTGTATATAAGCTCTTCACGTCAAGAGTACACAAAATGATATTAGTGGGAAGAGTTTCTAAGTTTTGTAATTTAAGTAAAAATTGAGTAGTATCTTTAAGAAATGTATCTTGTTTCATAATCAGCGGCTGAACCAGAAAGTCCAAAAATTGAGAGACAACCTGATACAGTGACCCCCTTGCCGATATGATAGGACGTCCGGGTGGGTGAACAGGATTCTTGTGCAGCTTAGGTATGGTGTAGATAATCGGAATCTTGGGAAATTTCTGAAGCAAAGTATCTTTCATCTTCTGATTAATAAGTTCCTGTTCACATGCCATGATCAAAACGGACTCCAACTCATGTACAAAAACAGGAGTGGGATCTTGAGAAAGCAATTTGTAAGTACTGGAATCCGATAACTGTTGATCGATTTCTTGAAGATAATAACTTGTATCCATCACTACTAGAGCTCCCCCTTTGTCCGCCGGGCGGATGACTATATTAGGGTCATTGCGCAGATCTTGTAACGCTGTTTTCTCAGCTTTGCTTAAATTGTAATAAACTTTTTTGTTGGTAATGTTACTTTCTGTCACCGCTGTATCCAATAATCTGGAAAACGTTTTCAATGAAGCGTTAGATGAGGGAGGATCAAAAGATGAAGAAGACAAAGTCTGATGAAAATCTGCAAACTTGTCGATGATTGTAGGAGCAGCTTTATGTTGAAAGAATTCTTTTCTGCGTAATGTGCGGTTAAACCTGTGTAAGTCAATTTTCCATGTAAGATCGTGATGAAGATTAGTTGGAATGAAAGATAAGCCCTTATTGAGCAATGTTATTTCTGATTCAGACAGAGAGCGACTTGATAAGTTGAAGATTAAATCTTTTTCTTGTTTGTGGGAGGTTTGGTGTTGTCTTTGGTTTTGCTTGCCCCTCCTCGTGGGCTTGGTCCAGGACTTTCTTGGCTGGCTCTTGTGATCCTGCCTAAAGGGACTGCTCGAGTAGGTTCCTGATCATCCGAATCATCTACAGCAAAATCACTATCACTCGTGGCTTTATATACATCTCTTTTTTGAGGTTTATTCCGCCATGTAGTACGCGGCCAATTGGTATTTCTGGAACTAGATCCTGATAACCAATTGTAAACTCTATGATCTTCATAGTCTGCCTGTACAGTGGTCAGTTTTTTCTTTTTAAATTTAAGTAAATCTAATTTGTTCTGTTCACACTGTACTTCTAATTTATCCCACAATGCTTTAAATTTTTTGTCCTCCAGATTGGTTTTGTACGTGGTATGGTATTCTGCTAATTTGGTCCGTGTAGTAGAAAGTTCCTTGCTTGATTGTTGTATGACCAATAGCATTAAATCAAAGCTACACTTATTAAGTATAGCAATCCACTGGCGACAAAATTCGGCACTGTTATGGCCAATAGTAGGAGTGTTTCTAATCCTGAAGCCTCTAGGGATCATTCTGGCCCTGTAGTAATCAGATAATGAAGATCCATGGAGCAGATAATCCGTCTCTCTTTTTCTCCACTTAAGTAGTAGATGGAATAAATCCTCAGATGATGCTTGTTCTAAAACACCACTGGTTTCTGGCTGGAATAATATAGCTGAAGTCTGTTCATCACTGAAACTTTTAGTTTCTCCTTTAAACTGTAGTATATCCAAAAAAGATGTAGGATCAAAATCCTTAGCAGCAGACTCCATAATTAGCACTCCGTCTGTCTGGAATACTCAACACGGGAATGAAATATATAAAACTGCAAACAGCGAACTAGGGGGCCTATTCATCAACACTAAAATAACGTTTTTAAGGACATTTTCCTTAAATAAGGTTATTTTGGTATTCATGAACATACTTAACACAGGAGATATCACAGATATCCAATGGGGGCATCTCGGGGAGCTGTAGGCTGCCCGCGGGTCCTAGAGAAGGCTGCGTCTCTGGTTACTTGTCAACGACACGGCTGTGTCGCGTTTGGTGAGTTCCCCACTTCCGGCAGACGCTCGTGTCTCGTGGCTCCGTACATGGAGAGGAGATTCTTTCAGCACTCTTCCTTTCTCTACTTAAGGTAGGACAGTTTCACATTTTGGTCTTCCTCTGTATGTCCTGATGAAAAGGCTTTGAGCCTTGAAACGTTGATAGATGGATGTTATCATGCTGTTACATTATTAATACACTTTGACTTTTTTCATCTGATTGGAGTGACGCCTCCCCTTTATTGAGCTGGGTGCATACCCATGCCAGAAGGACTACATTTTTATATATATATATATATATATATATATACATGCTGTGTGTGTATATATATTTATATAGACAGTGTGTGTGTGCGTTTATATATATATATATATATATATATATAAATTTATATAGATAGTGTGTGTGTGTATATATATATATATATATATATATATTTGTGCGTATATATGCACAAAATGAGACGTAGTCAGAATCCGGCGCGCAGGATGCCGATGGGCGAAATATTGGCGCCAAAATCCCGACAGCGTCAGGATCCCTGCACCAGAATCCCGACCGCCAGCATCCAGAAGGTAAATATCGGGCATTAGGGGGAGGGTTAGGGTGCAGGGTTAGGCACTAGGGGTGAGGGCTAG
This sequence comes from Taudactylus pleione, assembly GCA_031769625.1. Classification (NCBI taxonomy): domain Eukaryota; kingdom Metazoa; phylum Chordata; class Amphibia; order Anura; family Myobatrachidae; genus Taudactylus; species Taudactylus pleione. Next base: position 14,400,235 of record JAUIMM010000224.1, on the reverse strand, counting down.
GCAGGGGCGGATTGGACCGCCGGGACACCGGGCCGTTCCCCGCTGGGCCGGTCCCCTCAGTGGCCGGCGGCTGCCCAGCACTTTCACACCCCCGCTGCCGCGATCGGAGCTTGGCTCCGATCGGGCAGCTCTACAACTTCAGATGCGCATGCGCAAACGCTGCTAATGAAAAAAAAAAAAGCCTGATGGGGGAGCTGCTGCACAGCTGCAGCAGCTCTCCCACAAGCCTTTGCGGAGCCTGTCAGTCACCACTGACGGCTCCGCCTCTGTCCAGCCCCTTGGCAGCCCAGCCCGACTCCTCACCTCCAGGACAGAAGCCAGCCTGCCCTGCACAGCGACGCCGCGGCCTAGAGAGACAAGCAGCGGGCAGACAAGCTGAGGATCTGCAAGTAAGTGGTGGCAGCGGCGGCTGACGGAGGGGATGGGGAGACAAACACAGGGGCTGGTGGGAATGAGGCTGACACTCACACATTGGGGCTGGGGCACATGGGCTGAGAGTCTCAGCCCATGTGCCCCAGCCCCAATGTGTATGTTGAATAGGCCTATGAGAGTTTGCTATTTTTCTCTCATTCTTTACCCAATGTGTAAGTGTCAGCCTCATTCCCCCCAGTCCCTAAGTGTCTAGGGGGGAATGAGGCTGACACTCACACATTGGGGCTGGGCTGAGACACCTAGGGGCTGGGGGGAATGCGGCTGACACACATTGGGGCTGGGGTACATGGGCTTATGGGAAGGAGGCTAGCACAAATTGGGGCTAGGGTAAATGGGGGCTGCGACACACACTGGGGCTGGGGGCAATGAGGCTGACACACACTGGGGCTGAGGCACACACAGGCTGAGGAATGGGGTTGAGACATACACTGGGGCTGGGGGGAATGAGGCTGGTGGGAATGAGGCTAGCACAAATTGGGGCTAGGGTACACGGGGCTGCGACACACTGGGGCTGGGGGCAATGAGGCTGACACACACTGGGGCTGAGGCACACACAGGCTGAGGAATGAGGTTGAGACATACACTGGGGCTGGGGGGAATGAGGCTGACTCACTGGGGTTGAGACACACTGGGACTGTGAGGAATGAGGCTGATACACACTGGGGCTGAGACACACACGGGCTGAGGAATGAGGTTGAGACACACACTGAGCTGGAGGAAATGAGGCAGATACACACTGGGGCTGAGACACACACTGGGGCTGGGTGGAATGGGTCTGAGGTAATGAGGTTAAGAGACACACTGGGGCAGGGGGAATGGGGCTCAGAGCTACTGGTTAGCCTGGGTATGGAGAGACGGAGGGGGTCCTGGAGAGGGACCTGGAGGCCTGGAGATAAAGAGACACAGGGAGTCTTAGAGAACTACAAGAGGCCTGGGGATAGAGAGACGTAAGAAGGTCTGGAGTAACACGGGAGCCTGGAAAGACACAGAATTTGTTTGATCAGGGAAATTCACATTTTTCCCTGCAAAAAAACATCTGTTACTATACATTATCTGGTTATGATGATGACATTGGTTATACTTCTACATAAACAGGCATCTTCAAAACAGTGTGGTCTACATGAATAGTGAATACCGGCTGAACACACTGCCCAGTGATGCTCATATTCTTCAGAGGATCCCCGTTGCAGAGAAACTGCCATAACGGTAAGCAAAAACACTTCCAAACTGACTGGCCTGTATCTAATGCAGAGGGATGGGGGTTCCCAAAGAGAGAATATAATTCACCAAGATTTCTGTTGCCGACCCTGCTCTCCTCAGTGGCTTGCAAAAGCCCCTCCAGGCCCTAAGGGGAGGGAGTATCCTCCCCCCCCACCACAGACCCCACCCCCTCACCACAGACCCGCCCCTATAAGGGCTGTTTCCAGATATTTCCCGGGCTGGTTTTCCATCCCAATCCACCGCTGGGGCTAGGTTTAGGGTGCGGGGAGGGGGAGGTTAGGTTTAGGCACTCGGGGAGGGAGTGTTAGGTTTAGAGTTGCAGGAAGGGGGCGGTTATGTTTAGGCACTAAGGGGGAAGGTTAGGGTTAGGCATCGGGGAGGGAGGGGTGAGGGTTAGACTTACCTTTTTTTCTTACTGGTGTCGGGATGCTGCTGTCGGTATTCTGTCCAACAGCATCCCAACCGCCGGGATTTCATACCCAACCCGTTATCCGGCACTCCACCTGTGCAATGTGGGGGGCGCTGGCAAACGTTTTGACTAGAGTGTCTAGAAGTCTTGCACCGGCCCTGGCTAAGGCAGAAGTGAAGGAAAGGCTGGAAATTCACCAATCTTTCCTCCATATTCAATACATAGGGCCTGATTCAGAGTTCTACGCAATACCAATATTTAGGAAGTTGAGCAATTATCGGTAAACTGTACAAAGTGTACCACCCAGGATTTACTCGCAAAGTGATTGACAGTCCGGGTGCAGCTTGGGGAGCTAACAAATGGAGTCCCGCAGGGGTGTGTCCTCAGCCCAGCTCTGTATTCATTGCTCACCCATGACTGTGCGTCTCAGTCTCGGTCTGTTAATGTCGTTAAATGTGCAGATGACATCACTATCGTTGGTCTAATGACAAACTTGCCTATAGAGCTGAGCTGGCTAGAATGTTTGAGTGGAGTAATGAAACTGCCTTCTCTTAAACATGATAAAAATAAAGGAAATGATTGTCGATTACAGGAAACGTAGTGTCTAGGTGGTCTAACCATCGAGGTAGTGTATTGCTTTAAATTGTTGTTGTTTTTTTTAATTTCGGATACTTTGACAAGGTCTTTGAACTCAGGGCCTGATTCAGAGCCACTCGTAAGCGCCCGCTCGTTCGCTCCAAGCGATGTTCGCACATCTGCGCATGCGTATGGGTCATAATGCGCACGCGCCAACCAGTCAGTGTGGTCGGAAATCGTGTGTGCGCAAAATAGCGAGTGCCTGCTAATTTGAGTGACAGGATGAGGCGTTTGTGGGTGGTAACAGGGGAAGGTGCTTGAAAATGGGGAGTGGAGATCCGAACGCAGGCGTGCCAAACGGTCAAAACGGGCATTATAAGGGTGTGCATAATTAACAAAGCAGCGTCTTCGGCCACGTCACTTGATTGTCTCTTAGCCTGAACTGTTCGCATGATTGCGGTAGGAAAATCCAACCACAAGCACTGCGAGCAGTTCATACGCCTTTCGATGTACTCGATTAATCTAATAAATAGCGGAGATGACGTATGATGCGAACGGCCAGGGGGCGTCTTTACAGAATAGCGAGCTCATATTTCATTCGCTCGCTCAGACATAGAGGCGTCAACAGACCGCAAAGAGGGAGTGCTCTATTAAAATATCCGGCACCTTTTTCTGAACGAGCGAGCGCAAATAGCGTCCAGCTCTGAATCAGGCCCTCAGCCTTTTTGGCTAAGAAGGCATACCAACGCATGTTTTTTCTGCATCGCTTAAGATTGGCGTGTGTGAGTAGGGGGACCCTTCTAAATTTCTATCGCAGTATTGTGGAAAGTATCTTGACTTATGGGATTGTTGTTTGGTAGGGGAACTGAACGTAGGGCATTGGATCGGGTGGTTGGGACGGCTAGTAGAATGATTGGATTTGTGCTACCACGCACTCAGCAGATATATGCGAAAAGGCTCCTGAAGAAAACTAGATCCATTTTAGCGGATCCCAGCCATCCAAACGATGCTCTTTGTGAGAAATTACCATCTAATAGGCGTTTTAGAGCTGTGCGCAATCGCACAAAATGTTTGCATAATAGTTTTTTTCCAACTGCAGTGCGTATGTTAAATGATTGATTTCATTTTTGATCGATTAATGCTGTAATGATGTTTTCTTTTTTTTTTTCTTTCTTTTTTTAAATAGTAGTGTAATTGCTGCCTGTTTTATTATGTGGTATAGGGTTGTTTGGTTTTTCGTTGACATCATTCGTGCTGTTAATGACAATAAAGTATTATTATTATTATTATTATTATTATTATGAGTGACGGCAAAAAATGCAGGAGTTTTGCGACCATTTTGGGGGGGTGATACAGGCTGCGTCTGTGATGTCGTACGCAGTATATATGACTCCAGCGTCTCAGTATAAGCTGCCATTTTGCAAGACCATAGGGTTACTCAGGAGGCCGATCATCGAAGGATCTGTGACCAATGCTGCGTCTTTGTACGCAGATGCTTGGATCTCAATATATCTCCCGGCGTCTGTGACATTTGCATATTTTCACACAGTAGCTGCGTACACTTTCGCACCTAGGGTGGCATTAGTGTACAACTCTGAATCAGCCCCATAGATCCTTAAAACTATTTTTAAATGTTAGCAACTATGCAAATTATCCAGTATTTCATAATATTTGAACATTTTGCAAAATGTATTTGTAGTTTTTTTCCACTCTTTTTGTTAGACAGTATATTTTTAATATAATTTAATGACTGCCCGTATAAAATCCCTGTACTACAATAACTTTTTGGTGGTCAAATTTAAGATTTTATATATTATTTTTCAGATTAGTCCATCTATAACAGAAAATCATAATAGTATAATATCCTTGATCGAAAAATTTAATTTAAAGTAGAAACTGATAAAAACAATTTATTGTGAAAAGAATATGGTGGTTAGCGGGGAAAACGTTGCCTTGTCTAAACTAATGAGAAATTATGCAATATGTAAGTTATGTGGACAGTTACTAAAAAAAATTAAATAATGATGTGAAATTAATTTACTTATAGACTGTGCAGTATAAATCACCTAGTAATTATAGTTCAGTATGTACTTAGCATAGAATAATGATCATCTCTGGACTCACAAAATGAGAGCTGTAGGTCTAGTCTAATCAATGTTTTTTAATTTGTCTAAGCGGAAACCATTTGGATTTAATAAAAGAAATTATAGTTTGTCCGGAACAGAAAACGCTGCTAAAACAGATGGATTAAAGCTGTAATTTACGCAAACACAGAATTATATTTCATATATTTAATGTACTACACTTAGATAACAATAAGGGACTTATTTATTAACTTGAGAAATGCCCTATTTCCCAATATATCAAAGGTTAATGTGTCCTGTCCCTGGCTGTAAGTCCCACCAGCGAAGAGGTGTCTCCTGGGAAAGCTCCCCGTGCCACTTGTTAGACAAGAACAGCAGTGGTACAAGTCCTGCACCAATCCCCCTTGTATTATCGCGCAGGACAAACATGATAATATGATAAGTATGTAGTTAGTTGGAAATGTTCACAAAATATTTACCCCGGGGTAACACCCACATCTGATATTTAATATTTACAAACCTTCCAACTTTGGGGACTCAGAATCGAGATGCTGCAAATTCATACTTACCTACTCTTCTGGAAGGTGTTGGAGACTTGTCGGGTAATCCCTTGCACCCCCGGAAGAGTGGGTGGATCCCCCGCATCCTGCCAACTCTGAGTTGCCTACCCTCCCACATACTGCGGGAGTCTCCCGAATTAAGATGGGAGCTCCCACCACCCTGCAAAGAAGGCTGAATCCCCCTCATTCCCACTGCCCTATATAAAAATACAGACTGCACATATGCGAGTCCGGAGGTGAAGGGGCAGTGCCTGAGCTTGACAGCGTCAAGACGCAGGGGCGTACTCACCTCATGATGTTTGTTTATTGAATTGGTTAAAAAAACGTTACAGTGCTATCAGATTTTCCGGGTGGCTGTTAATGCTCTCAGGGGTCTATTTACTAAGCTGTGTTAGGAGATAAAGTGAACGGTGATAAGGTACCAGCCAATCAGCTCCTAACTGCCATTTTTCAAACACAGCCTGTGACATGGCAGATAGGAGCTGATAGGTTGGTACTTTATCACTTATCCACTTTATCTCCTAACACACCTTAGTAAATAGACCCCACATTTACTAAACTTCGGGTTCTAAAACCCGGCGCTTCCGATAGTGTTTATGACCATTATAACGGCATTGTAAAGAGGGGGCGGAGCCACAATCGCGCTGTCACGTCCCATGCTCCGCCCCCGACGCTGCATCATTACAGCACCACGCCCTCTTTTGCCGCCATGGAAGCCGGACAGCTCCCTCCCAGAAGGAGGGAGCGAAAGTTGGCAGGTATGAGTAAACCCCTTTTTCTCAATCTTGCCCCTTCCATCAGATAGTAAGCTTTCGTGCCGAGCCCTCCCTCCTGCTCTCTGCTCTACCCCCGTCCACCAGTGTGTCCTTGTATCATGTTTCTTGCATACTCTGTCCCACACTTCTTATATACATTACAAATGATATTGTATGTACAATGATATGCTTTACTCAGGATCGGCTTGAGGCATGTTCGACCAGTGCGGTCGAACAGGGACGCCACGCCATAGAGGGCGCACCCCTCCAAGCCATCCTGATTTTAGTGGGACAGTCCCGTTTTTCGGGCATTGTCCTGCTGTTCCACCCACAGGAGAAAGCGTCCTGCGGGCGGTCGGGAGGATGGGCACCTCCACCGCCGCAGCTGTGTGGCGGTGCCATCCCTGTATCCATTCACTGCAGGTAGAGGGGCTGGGGGTCAGCCCAGCTACTGAAGAATGCTGGGCTTGCCCCCAGCCTGAAGTTGATGGGAGGCGTGCCATAGGAGAAGGCCCCCAAATAACTTAATTTAGGGGGCATGTCATATGGAAATAAGGCACCCCTCCATTTTCGTACGCACGCGGTAAAGAGGCATCATTTCTTGGTCTTGCACAGGGAGCGGATCTCCCTGGAGCCGGCCCTGGCTTTACTGCTTTACCTGCATTAAACTTTTTTGAGTATCAAGAAATTTTTGGCGCTCCAGTTTTGTGTTTTCCCTGTTGGCCGTCAGCGTATTTGTACTATGCTTCTTCCTCACTGTATGGGGCTGTGGGATTTTGTAGTGCCATATAAGTACATTGTGAGATACCGGTGTAATTATTAGCAATGACATAAGTTAATGTATCTTAATAACATAACATTCAATAAATGTAGTTTGCTCTTCACAAGCAGCTGTATGAAAATAATTCTCTAATATTGCATACATGGTGCATACATGGTGTCATTCTTATCATCTTTAAGTCTGTCATTCTATTATTGCATGTACACAGTTCATTTATAGGTTATTATGTTTGAAATCCTTCTATGTGAAATCTATTTCCGTGTAGTAAATAAGCCCTAAGTCTTGTAACACTGGAGATTTACAGAAGCGAGCGATGAGTCTTTGGGGAATGTTTGTCCCTTGGGCTAGTGAGATCTTAATAATTTGTGCTGTTACTGGAAGCTTCTTGTCCATCACAGAAGCCAGTTCTCTAAGCTGCTTGCTGAGGGATCTCAAGGGAGCAAGAGATGACAATCATTGATGGGTTTCTTGGGCGGGTCTTCTTGAAATTCAGAGGTGACTGACAGTTCCGCTGCCAAAGATATGTTGAACTTTAGTTTGGAAGTCTCCTGAGATGTTCTTGTTAGTACAGAGTTATGGAATGTCAGGTTTACCTGAGCTGTTTATATGTACAGTGTAAAGGATCTGTGTGAAAGCACCATACACTCTGCCATAGAGCGACAGATATACAGTAATGGCAGGGCCCCCTTGTTTCCTCATAAGTTTTACCATTCTGTAAAGAAAGTATGACCATGCCACATCGAGGCAGGGTTACAAACTGGTGTAGGGACATGCCTGCAGCAGTGATGTCCCAACACTCTTGCAGTATAAGTATTGCCGCTGTCCTCAAATCACTATTGGCAGCTCAAGCATGGAGCTAGTGGGGATCCTTATAGAAAAAAATAGTTTATTACTAAAATATTGTATTCCTTCTTCAAAATATAATTTTCTATCCTTTTTTTCTTTCCTTATTTTTTTTACAAATGTATTTATTTTTTCCCCTACTTTTTATTATCAACTACACATACTGTACATGCCCAGAAGGGACAGCTGCCAACCAAATCGCTGGGAACCTGAACGATGCTTTGTTAAATTGGGCCGAAAAATATTTTCTATTGCTGCAGCAAGAAGGGATAGAAAATAGGTCTTTGAAAAATAGGCCCCTTAATATATAAATACGGGTTTGGATGTGGGTATTCCTTATTGCTAACCGCTGAGATTAAAATAATTATTTTCATATATATATTTCAATACACTTAGGGGCTTATAAAGCTTTCGGCAAATGTATGCCTGTGGAAACTGCAGTTTAATGTGACATGATTATCACAAAGTTAACTTAAATTACTATTTATCAAGCCTATAACATATATATTATAACATATATATATATATATATATATATATTTTATTTATTATTTATTTATTAACAGTTTCTTATATAGCGCAGCAAATCCCGTTGCGCTTTACAATTTGAATCAAGATTAACATTATACTGGGTTGAAAAAGACATAAAAGACATACATACATGACATACATAAGGGTAAGAGGGCCCTGCTCGCAAGCTTACAATCTATAGGGAAATAGGTTTTGATACACAAGGATAAGTGGGTGCTACATATTGCAAATTGGTCCAGCCCAATTGCAGATATTCTTGGTGGGCTGTATAATCCAATTACACTGGAAAGTTGGCCTAGGGTTAGGAGGATGTTAAATTGAAGAAAGAGAAGATGTTATAGGTGTTCACTATAAGAAGAGAGTTAGATAGGGAGCTATAAAAGGTTAGGTGGGCGGTCCTGGAATCTGATAAGCTTCCAGTCTAAAGAAGTGAGTTTTCAGAGAACGCTTGAATGTTTGGAAACTAGTGGAAAGTCTACTTCTGCGTGGGAGGGCATTCCACAGGGTGGGTGAAGCCCGAAAAAGTCCTGTAACAGTGCATGGGAACAAGTAATGCGCGGGGATGAGAGACGCAGATCTTGTGCAGAACGGAGATGTCGGGTTGGAAGATATTTTGAGATAAGTGAAGAGATGTATGTTGGTGTGGTTTGGTTAATAGCTTTATGTGTTAGTGTAAGTATTTTAAATTGAATACGGTAGAAGACCGGCAGCCAATGGAGGGACTGACAGAGTGGATTAGCAGACACTGAATGTTTGGTGAGAAAGATCAACCTCGCAGCTGCATTCAAAATGGATTGTAGTGGGGAGAGCCTGTTTTTGGAAAGACCAATAAGGAGACTATTGCAATAGTCAATGCGGGAAATTATGAGTGCGTGTATTAGAGTTTTTGCAGTGTCTTGCGTAAGATATGGTCGAATTTTGGCTATGTTTCTTAGATGTATGTAACAGGATTTAGAGACGGATTGAATGTGGGGAACAAAAGACAGTTCAGAGTCAAGGATCACACCTAGGCAGCGAGCTTGTGGGGTGGGGATGATTGTCGAGTTGTCAACTGTAATAGAGATATCTGGTTGGTAACTGCTATTGGCCGGTGGAAATATAATTAATTCTGTTTTGGATATATTAAGTTTGAGGTGGCGAGATGACATCCAAGATGAAATGGCAGAGAGACATTCAGTGACACGGACCAGCACAGATGTTGACAAATCTGGGGAGGATAGGTAAATTTGAGTATTGTCCGCGTACAGATGATACTGAAAACCAAAAGAGCTGATTAGTTTGCCAAGAGAGGTGGTATATTTTGAAAAAGCAGAGAACCTAATACTGAACCTTGTGGTACTCCAACTGATAGAGGTAGCAAAGTGGAGGTAGAATCAGAAAAGTGAACAGTGAAAGAGCGATTAGATAGGTAGGATGAGAATCAAGAAAGGGCTGTGTCTTGAAGACCTATGGATTGTAGTGTTTGTATGAGAAGAGAGTGGTCAACAGTGTCAAAGGCAGCTGAGAGATCTACAAAAATTAGAAGTGAATAGTGGCCTTTAGCCTTGGCAGTGACCAGATCATTTACTACCTTAGCCAGTGCTGTCTCAGTGGAGTGTTGCGAACGAAAGCCTGACTGAAGTGGATCCAATAAGTTGTGGGTGTTAAGAAAGTGTGTGAGGCGAGTGTAGGCAAGTCTCTCCAGTAGCTTGGAGGGGCAAGGTAGCTGGGAGATAGGACGGTAATTTGAGAGAGAGTTAGGGTCAGAATTTTGTTTTTTTCAAAATGGGAGTGATCACTGCATGCTTGAACAGTGATGGAAAGATACCAGTAGAGAAAGAGAGATTACAGATTTAAGTTAAGTGTGGAATGAGCACAGGAGACAAAGCTTTACTGATTTGTGAGGGTATAGGATCAAGAGGAGAGGTAGTAGAGTAGGAGGATGAGAAGAGTGTAGCTACTTCATCTTCATTAGTGGGGTCAAATAATGAGAACGTGCCACTGGGTTCAGGTAGGGAATTGAACAAGACCCTGGCTGAGGAAGTGCATACCATTTCATTTCGGATATTATCAATCTTGTTTTTGAAATAGGAAGCAAGATCTTGTTGTCACAATTGGTGTCTGCGAGTTACCTGTCTCAGGTGGTGATCGGATTTCAACGGAGGCCGGCATGGCTGGAATCACAGATAACGTAGATAGCTTTATTTAATGTAGATAGCTCTATTTACAAAGGCAGTGAAAACTGCCTTTGATGATAAATGACAGGAACTGGAGGGACCGGACTGGGACCGGCAGGAAGACTTATTGAATTGAACTGATGAACTAAGAACTTGACTCTGGACTGGAACAACGTGGACTGAACTGATGAGCTTGGAACTTGACTCTGGACTGGAACAACGTGGATAGAACTGATGAGCTTGGAACTTGACTCTGGACTGGAATAACGTGACAATGGCTGAAGGGAAATCAGGTAATGCTGAGACGAGGGTTAAACAGGGTGATCCAGAAATGCTGTGACAAGGTTGGAACTCAGGTGCAGGCTGGATTGGATAATTGGGAATAAGAGGTTTCAGGAAGGAATGGGTAGGTTTGGGAATTTTAGGTTCAGGGAGGGAGTAGGTAGGTAAAAGGAGCAGGAGTTGATCCACAGCAGGAAGCAAGGCAGGTTCACACGATGCAGGTTAACAGAGTGCCAGGGACCAACCAGGAGTAGGACTAGCAGCAGAGCACAGGCCAGGTATTGCTATAACAGGACGACTGGATGCCAGGTATTACTGTAGCAGGTTTTCAGGATGCACCAGGGGTTGCTGTCAACAGGTTTACTGGATTGCCAGGTTTAGCTGTAGCAGGTTTTCTGGAAGCACCGGGGGTTGCTGCCAGCAGGTTTACTGGATTGCCAGGTACAGCTGTAACAGATTTTCTGGATTGCACCAGGGATTGCTGTAGCAGATTTCAGGGATACACTTGAATGCAGAAACAGCATGAACCATACACCTCGGGAAGACGAGATGTTCAGGCCCAGAATGCTATCAGGGGAGGATATATATACCATGGGTCTGGCAGCAATTGGTGGATACGGACGGGTGGTCTGGTAGTAGCATTCTGAGTGGTGGAAGGCAGAGGGAGTATTCATCTCTGCAGCACTGAGAATCAGAACCACACCTGCAACTCCAATCAGGGCTAGCAGTGCTCACAGACAGGAGAGGCCAGGTGCAATAATCACTGTGATAGGAATGCATAGAGAAGTCAGAGCAGATCCCCCAGGAGAACTACAAACACAGATCCATGGGACGGCTGACGGGTAAGTCTCAAGGCAAAAAGGTGACAACTAGACAGGGTCGTGACAGTACCCCCCTCTTTATGGGTGGACTCCGGACACTAAAAAAACTTTCTTCCCAATACTCAATTTTGTTGGGGTACTTAGAGTGCAAAGTCTACAAAGGAGATAGTTCAAGACCTTTGCCGATTCTTCAAGCAAGGCAGGATGATACGATGCAGGTTAACAGAGTGCCAGGGACCAACCAGGAGTAGGACTAGCAGCAGAGCACAGCCAAGGTATTGCTGTAACAGGACGACTGGATGCCAGGTATTACTGTAGCAGGTTTTCGGGATGCACCAGGGGTTGCGGTCAACAGGTTTACTGGATTCTGTAGGGAAGGGGGGTTATATCCGCACTGAGAACTATCTATTAGTGATGTAGTATAGTCGTTACAAAAATCAAGTTCAATATATATCTAACACAAGTTAGATCTCAAAAATAACTTCTATTGATGGTGCTCCCCAGAGCCCAGATATATAATGTGATTTTAGCAAAAAGAAAAAAGAAGGCTCTCTTTTGGGGGCACTCTTTGTATATGATTATTGATGATAAAGATAAAATGGAACATTTATTAGGTCCATTAAAATACAAATTTCAAGGTATAAAAAGACAATACAAGACACTACAAAACAAAGATACATATATATATATATATTGCAATCTGTAAATATCGTGTCCTAAGATATAGGTGAATCCAAATTCTTTATTTGATAAATGAGGATATGTTGTAAATTATGCAGTGGAAACACTGCATCCATACAAATTCCTTCTATTGATTTGATAATTCACCATTAGGACATTTATGCAACATCAAGAAAAAATAGCGAGAAGCGAAAATATTAATTGATATCTTAAACCAATATGTTCAATATATCGTGTCCTGAGGTATAGGTGAATCCAAATTCTTTTTCTAATGAATGAGGATATGATGTAATTTATGCAGTGGGAACACTGCATCCATACAAATTCCTTCTACTGGTTTGGTAATTCACCATTAGGACATATATGCAACATCAAGAAAAAAATATATAGCGAGAAGCGAAAATGTAAATTGATATCTTAAACCAATATGTTCAATATGTTCGTAAACCTCCAATATTGTCTATGCAAGGGTTATGCAAAAATTCAGCAATACTATGTACCATAAAGTAGTTGGTGCAGAGTAATCAGTATCTATGCACATAAATATACATAAGGCTCTAACATCCAAAGTCTGTTTATAATATAATATGTAAGGACCCCAGACGGAGAAAATCATACCATGTGCTAAGTTGAAATAATTTGTCATACAGGAACAGCTTAATAATATTTTTAAGTGTGCTTACAAGCATATGAAATTAAATCAGTTCTTAATCTGTAGTTCCTTCAATATGTTGACCAATCATCTTATCCACAACATGTGTGGAGTCTGCAGTTAGTCCAGATACAACAGTAAATATACAGGCAGAGTTATGACATTCTGATGTGCAGACACAGCGGTCTGCATGATGATACAATTACCCTTGCGATGAGACAGAATGGAGGGGAATGGTCTGCTAGTGCACTAGTCCGGCCAGATTCATCTTGGTCACTGGACGCGCGTTTCGCCCGCTATAGGCTTGTTCACCATCGCATGCAGTGCAGGAGCTCTGCTCTTACCTTTTGTACACGTCTTCCTGTCAGTGTCCCGATCACATGATCGCGGGACATCTATTTTCATTGGCTCTGTCTCCCATGTGATCACCTGTCTTGGTCACATGTGTCAACAGAGCCATCTGGTGTCTATCATTCTATTAGAGACAAGGTATCCGTCTCCTGTTTATATGAGATTAACTCCTGCGGTGCTAGTCCGCACAAGGTTGCACTGGCTGATAATCACAGTGCATAGCGCGGAGTATGATATAATTGATAATAAAGTAAAGTTACACTATTATCTTTCTAATAAGGATGAAGGCTAATTAGAAGTGAAAAGATACACAAAATAAAAATTCATTGAGTGGATCAAATATATTATCTGATCAGTATTAGTTAAAATGTGACAATTATCCTTACATAGGCGTGCTTATTCAGTGCTGGTGGAATTTTGTAGCGCATATACCATCCTATTCAAAGGAGAGTATTGGGTAACATATCCATACTAGTAATAATGAACTTGTTAAGTTAGTAATTAAAATACATGATTGACATCTAAATTGCTAAATAGCTGATAGTCACAATACATAAGTCATCCTAAGGAGGTATAGAATGGTTGTATTGTGCAAAAATTCACTGTTCTTGTCTATATGATAGAGATGAAAAAAAAAAAAAAAAAAAATTACATGCACGACTTTTGATATTTTCTCTGGTCAGCATTAGTCATAGTATAGGAGTTCTGATATAAAGGCACCTATTAAATGTCGGTCAGATATTTACCGCATAGTGTTAACCATCTATGGATAAGAAGGACAGCAATATATTCCATATATTGATAGATAGATTAGGTTCATATTTCATCCCCATATGTTGTCTTAGTGGCATATTGGGAGTGGTGCAGGGAAGATATATGTAAGTAAGGTCCTAAACCCAGAGAGAGGCAAATTAGACTATGCCGTGAAAAAGGTGGCACCATATGGTTAACACAGGTGACAGCTGCTGCATGCCATTATATCATGTATTGAATGGCACGTGAGTGTATCATCTGTGTAATAGGGTGTCTGAATGAGTACATTGGGTATCTGCTGTTACATTGTATCAGCAAGAGGAAAACCTGTTGATATCATTGCAGGACTCCTCCCTGAAAATCTATAATGAGAGTACCCATATGGGAGTAATAAAGTTGAAGATAGATCTTACTGCAGTGGCAATTGCCCAAGTTACTTTCCATCATATGTCCAGATGGACATTGGTGATTGATGAACATTGGGGTCATACATGGAGTAAGTTGAAGAAAGAGAGAACAATGTGACTTCCATTAGTACTGGTAAGAAGACGGCTCTGTTGCTGATAGCATTGCAGAGTCACAATTCCTGTTTTCCTATAGGTGTCACATATTGAGAGTAAGGTGTCTCTAAATCCAGAGAAATATTGGTGCTATTAAGAAGTTCCTTAGGTAATAAGGAATTAGACAGTGTGGGTATGTGAATGTAGAACAGTGTATAAAAATAGATATATTATTTGATATATCATTTGTTCTGAGGAATTGCTAAAATGTGACCTTATCGTGAATGTAGTTACTGTGAAGATTTAACTTAAGATCTTATTAGAAGTGTTAAAGTGAAATATGTGGTCAGAAATTATGTGACCAGGCGATGCCAGTGAAAAAGGGAAATAATAATTATTAGATTCCTAGATTATGGTGATAACATAAGATAGAATGAATGAAAATGCTGTTAGACCAAAGAGATATAATAAGTTGATCTCTGTGCTAAAAGAAAATTATACTGAGTGATAATAAGAGATGTTGTTTATTTGTCCATGTGGAGATAAATGGACAAACAACCCCATTAAAGAATTTGTTAAGCAGTTGATTAGATAAAGGCACTATAATTTATATACTCATTTAGACCATCAGGGTTTAATGCTCCCAATTTGAAAGTCCCGGCACTCTCTTTTTTAAGTAACTCCCGTGTCATGTCCCCTCCACATATACCAAGACTAATTTTCTCTAGGCCAAAGCATTTAAAATCCTGGTTGGATCCTTGATGGTATCTTAGGAAGTGTCGGGCTACCGAGGTTAGCTTTCTGTGTTTTTCCAAATCCGAGGATGCATTTCTAATGGAACCAATGTGTTCCAGGATTCTATGTTTAAATGCTCTAGATGTCATACCAACGTATTTTTTTATTGCAGCTGCACAATATGCAGTAGATCACCCCTACCGCATTGCAGTTCATGAAGTTTTTTATATATAATGTTTGGCCAAATTTGTCTTCCACTTTGTTAGTCTTTAATATGAATTGACATGCTTTGCAAGTGCCACATGGAAAGGTTCCTGTTAGTTTCGCTGGTCTTGGTGGGTTTTTGATGAAATGACTTCTTACCAGCCCATCACGTAGGTTTTTGGAATGTCTCCGGCTCATAGAGACCTTGTCATCAAGAATTTTTGATAGGTCTCTGTCAAGATGTAAGGTATGCCAGTGTTTTCGTATGATCTCCTGTATCTGTCTCCATTCCTGACAGAAGTCGCAGACAAAGCGGAGTTTATCTGAGGTCTTTTTAGCTATATTATCTTTAGTTGGAAAGATTAGGGACTCCCTTGGTATGTCAGATGTGATTTTTTTTAGCTCTTTTAACCGACCTTTTGCTGTAACCTCTTTCCAGAAGTCTCTCAGTAAGTTCTATACACTTTTCCTCAAAGATCTTTTTGTCGGAGCAGTTACGTCTTATTCTTAGAAATTCCCCTTTGGGTAGATTTTCTATAGTAGGTGGAAAGTGAGCACTGGTTTGATGTAGAAGATTATTTGTTGCAGTTTCCTTTCGGAATAGTTCTGTTTGAATCATGCCGGTGGGATCTTTATATATTCTTAGATCTAGGAAGGGAACTGATTGATGACTGATGTGGTGTGTCAGTTTCAAATTTATGGAATTGATATTTAGACTTCCAATGAATGATATCAAGGAGTTTTCATCACCTTCCCAGATCATGATGATGTCGTCTATGTATCTCCACCATGCGGTTACATGTTTCGTAAGGTTGTCATTTTTGTCACAGAATACAATTTCTTTCTCCCACCATCCTAGAAACAGGTTTGCATAGGTCGGGGCACATGCTGCCCCCATAGCTGTTCCCCTAATTTGGAGATAGTGCTGATCACCAAATGTAAAACTGTTTCTAGTTAGTACGAACTCCAGTAGTTCCATCAGGAAGTGGTGGAAGTCATTAAACCCTTCCATCATTAAGAAGTATTTCACTGCATTCATACCTAGTGCATGTTCTATGCTGGTATATAATGATTCTATATCCAGCGTCACTAGTAGGTGTTGTTCATCTAATCTTACATCATTTAATTTTCGCAGTATATCTGCTGTGTCCTGGACATAAGATGGTAGGCCCAGGACATGATGTCTCAGATGTAAGTCAATGAATTTTCCAACTTTTTCTGATACTCCCCCTATCCTAGACACAATGGGTCTTCCTGGTGGTTCGGAGAGGTTTTTGTGTACTTTTGGGAGAAGGTAAAATGTTGGTGTTTTAGGGTATGGTATTTTGAGATATTCGTATTCTTGTTTACGAATTGTACCATCCGAAAGGGCTTTGTCCAATATCCTATTGAGGATTATGTTGGAATTGTCAGTAGGATTAAATATAATTCTTCTATAACACTTTGTGTCCTCCAATTGACGTAAAGCTTCCTTAATATATAGATCTGTGGGCCAAATCACGATGTTGCCCCCTTTGTCTGAGGGCTTGATGACTACATCTTGCCATTTGTTCATCTCTTTAAGTGTTTTTATTTCCTGGCTGGTCATGTTACCATATGTTCGTTTTTTCTTCTTCCTACTTTGGTTATGTAGGGTATCAAGATCACGGGATACCAATTCCTGAAAGATTCTAACTTCTGGGCATATTTGTTCCTGGGGAAAGAAATCTGATTTCTTTTTACACACTGGTCGTTGTAGTGGATTGGGTGTTGTTAATAATGTGTTCTCTTCCTCCAATTCTTCCAACATATTCAGTGCCATTTTTTCTTCTTCTGTTAGACAATGTAAAAGTGACTGAGAGCTTGTCATTGATTCTTCAATATTCTCCATCATTCTTTCTTGATTCGAAAAAAACTTTTTAAGGAGTAATTTCCGTCCAAATAATTTAAGATTTTTTTCCCATATTAAACTATTAAAGGATCTTGTTGGTGAGAAAGTTAAACCTTTCTCTAGGATTTTTATTTCACAATCATTTAAGATTCTTTGGGATAAGTTGATAATTTTCAAGTTTTTGTTCTCCATGTTTCGTTCCCTTTCCGTGTCCTTGTGAGGTATCTTGGTGTTAATTGGGGATCCCAAGTTTGTTCTCCTATGTTTCTTCCTCCCCCTCCTCGTTTTCCTTTTGGGCGATGTCTGCCTCTGTTGCCTCTGCCTAGTCCTAAAAAAGAAGAGTTGTCATTGTATATATCACCTCTGTATGTAGGGATGTCAGCTCTATTGTCCTCAGTGAAGTCCTCTCCTCCTGATGATTCTGCTTCAGATGAAGTGTAGAGTTCTTGGTGTTTGGGAGTTAGTTTCCTTTGATCCAGCCTATTCCATCTAAAGACATTACCTGATTGGAAGTCTCTTTTGTCTCTATTAAATTTGTTCTTTTTGCAATCAATAATAGTTAATTCATAGGTTTCTAATTCTTTTTTCTGTTTTTCAAAGTTTTTTTGGAAAATGGAATCTTTCTCCCAGTACTCTAACTTCTTACCAAGATCTTCAATTTCTTTTTCACAGTTGTCTAGTATTAGATGATTGTGTTTGATTAGGATAGACATCAAATCATTGGAGCATTTTAATAGCGTGGTTTCCCAGTCTTTAACTAGGTTTTCAGTGGCCAATTTAAAAGTCGGGAAGACTTTTGGTCTCAGACCTCTGGGTGTGATTTTATGTTTTATATAGTTATCTAAAGTTGTAATGTCCCAGGATACTCTTATTTGTCTCTGTAACGTAAATTTCAATTTGTGGAGGTCTTCACCCCAGTTCTTTATTTCTGAGGGTTCCGGGGGGATATCCGGAAAGATATCATCTAGGTTATCAGGGACTTTTTTTCTAGCACTAAGTTCATTCTTTAGGGAAAATAAGGACATGATATACCTTATAATGATAGAGGTATACCTTAGATTGTCTAATAAAATTATTTATAGAATAAATTGATGTATTTCTTTATCCCATAAGGAGTTATCTCGTGTCAGAAATTTTATTAGAAAGAGACAGGAATTATTGTGTACAATGTAAGAGCAGTTTTGTTTGGTAAGTAATATTATATACCTTGAGACAAGACAGAGAAATGTCAAGTTAAATGATTCGTGCTGGATAACAGAAACTGAATTTAAATCAGTAATTGTAGATTCTGTAGGGAAGGGGGGTTATATCCGCACTGAGAACTATCTATTAGTGATGTAGTATAGTCGTTACCAAAATCAAGTTCAATATATATCTAACACAAGTTAGATCTCAAAAATAACTTCTATTGGTGGTGCTCCCCAGAGCCCAGATATATAACGTGATTATAGCAAAAAGAAAAAAGAAGGCTCTCTTTTGGGGGCACTCTTTGTATATGACTATTGATGATAAAGATAAAATGTAACATTTATTAGATCCATTAAAATACAAATTTCAAGGTATAAAAAGACAATACAAGACACTACAAAACAAAGATACATATATATATATATTGCAATCTGTAAATATCGTGTCGTAAGAAATAGGTGAATCCAAATTCTTTATTTGATAAATGAGGATATGTTGTAAATTATGCAGTGGAAACACTGCATCCATACAAATTCCTTCTATTGATTTGATAATTCACCATTAGGACATTTATGCAACATCAAGAAAAAATAGCGAGAAGCGAAAATATTAATTGATATCTTAAACCAATATGTTCAATATATCGTGTCCTGAGGTATAGGCGAATCCAAATTCTTTTTCTAATGAATGAGGATATGATGTAATTTATGCAGTGGGAACACTGCGTCCATACAAATTCCTTCTACTGGTTTGGTAATTCACCATTAGGACATATATGCAACATCAAGAAAAAAATATATAGCAAGAAGCGAAAATGTAAATTGATATCTTAAACCAATATGTTCAATATGTTCGTAAACCTCCAATATTGTCTATGCAAGGGTTATGCAAAAATTCAGCAATACTATGTACCATAAAGTAGTTGGTGCAGAGTAATCAGTATCTATGCACATATATATACATAAGGCTCTAACATCCAAAGTCTGTTTATAATATAATATGTAAGGACTAAAGATGAGCGGTTCGGATTCTGTGGAATCCGAACCGCTCCGAACATTGGGGATCCGAGTCCACCCGAACCCTGTTCGGGTGTTCACCGCCTGACTCGGATCCCCGTTCGGGGCCGAACGGCGGCCTCCTCATGTCGGATTCTCACTAGAGAATCCGACATCAGGTCTCCTCGCGTGTAGGGCAGAGCGCAGTGCGCTCTGCCCTACACAGACACAGACACACAGCCGCCAGCGGCAGCTGTGTGTTTGTCACAGCAGCCATTGAGAGTCACACAGACTCTCATTGGCTGCTGTACGGAGGGAGCCGGCTGGAGCTCACACATGAGCTCCGTCTTCCGGCTCCCTCCGCAGCGTGTGACAGCAGAGCGGACGGCGCGGGAGCGGGGAATCAGGTAAGTTTTATTTATTTATTTATTTTACTTGTCAAAGGTCCGGGGGCGCTACTGGGGGGGTCTGCTACTGGGGGGGGCTATACTACTGGGTGGGTCTGCTACTGGGGGGGCTATACTACTGGGGGGGTCTGCTACTTGGGGGGTCTGCTACTGGGGGTCCATACTATTGAGGGGCCTGCTACTGGGGGGGGCTATACTACTGGGGGGGGTCTGCTACTGGGGGGGGTCTGCTACTGGGCGCTGGGCGTCCATACTACTGAGGGGCCTGCTACTGGGGGGGGGCTATACTACTGGGGGGGTTTGCTACTGGGGGGGTCTGCTACTGGGGGGCCATACTACTGAGGGGCCTGCTACTGGGGGGCCATACTACTGGGGGGGGGCTTACTACTACTGGGGGGGATACTACTGGGGGGACTTACTACTACTGGGGGGGCCATACTACAGGGGGGCCATACTACAGGGGGGGCTACTACTGGGGCAGCCTACTACTGAGGGGGGGCTGCTACTGGGGGAAGCCTACTACTGGGGGGGGCATACTACTGGGGGGGCCATACTACTGGGGGGGCCATACTACTGGGGGGCCATACTACTGGGGGGGCTGCTAATGGGGGGCATACTACTGGGGGTCCTGCTAAAGGGGGGCATACTACTGGGTGGCATGCTAATGGGGGGCATACTACTGGGGGGGCCTGCTAATGGGGGGCATTCTACTGGGGGGCATTCTACTGGGGGCACTGCATAGGGGACCCTACTACTAAGGGGACTGCATAGGGGGCACCACTGCTTGGGGCATTGTGTAAAGAACACCGCTACTGTGGGCATTGTGTAAAAGGGGCACTACTGTGGGCATTGTGTAAAAGGGTCACTACTGTGGGCATTGTGCAAAAGGGGCACTACTGTGTGTCGTAACATAAATAAGAGACACTACTTTATGGTGTAATGTGAATCAGGCCCTACGTGCGGTGTAATATGAATAAGATTGTGCACTGTGACTCCTTGGGCCGTAGCCCACTATGTAAACAAGTACTGTGACTCTGCTGGCCGTACCCCACTGGGTGGGTGCACTACTTTTCATTTCTGCCACTGCTGTGTGGCAATGTGTCATAGATGTACTTTATACTGTGGTGTCTGTGCCGCTGCTCTGTCGCTTAGGAACCAGTCAGCTCACTGCAACCTTTGGCCAATAATGTTGAAAACAATATTATGAGCTGTTATATGGTCTAAATTGACTGGAAATTAATGTTATTGAGGTTAATAATACTCTAGGAAGAAAAAAAAGACCAATTTATGTGATTTTTGTAAAAAAATCCAAATCCAAATCCAAATCCAAAGCCAGTCACCGCAGTTTGGCAAATCCAAATCCAAATCCAAAGCCGGACGACGAATTAGAACCAAATCCAAATCCAAATCCGGCAAAAATGGTCCGGCGCACATCCCTAGTAAGGACCCCAGACGGAGAAAATCATACCATGTGCTAAGTTGAAATGATTTGTTCATATAGGAACAGCTTAATAATATTTTTAAGTGTGCTTACAAGCATATGAGATTAAATCAGTTCTTAATCTGTAGTTCCTTCAATATGTTGACCAATCATCTTATCCACAACATGTGTGGAGTCTGCAGTTTGTCCAGATACAACAGTAAATATACAGGCAGAGTTATGACATTCTGATGTGCAGACACAGCGGTCTGCGTGATGATACAATTACCCTTGCGATGAGACAGAATGGAGGGGAATGGTCTGCTAGTGCACTAGTCCGGCCAGATTCATCTTGGTCACTGGACGCGCGTTTCGCCCGCTATAGGCTTGTTCACCATCGCATGCAGTGCAGGAGCTCTGCTCTTACCTTTTGTACATGTCTTCCTGTCAGTGTCCCGATCACATGATCGCGGGACATCTATTTTCATTGGCTCTGTCTCCCATGTGATCACCTGTCTTGGTCACATGTGTCAACAGAGCCATCTGGTGTCTATCATTCTATTAGAGACAAGGTATCCGTCTCCTGTTTATATGAGATTAACTCCTGCGGTGCTAGTCCGCACAAGGTTGCACTGGCTGATAATCACAGTGCATAGCGCGGAGAATGATATAATTGATAATAAAGTAAAGTTACACTATTATCTTTCTAATAAGGATGAAGCTTAAATATAAGTGAAAAGATACACAAAATAAAACTTTATTGAGTGGATCAAATATATTATCTGATCAGTATTAGTTAAAATGTGACAATTCTCCTTACATAGGCGTGCTTATCCAGTGCTGGTGGAATTTTGTAGCGCATATACCATCCTATTCAAAGGAGAGTATTGGGTAACATATCCATACTAGTAATAATGAACTTGTTAAGTTAGTAATTAAAAGACATGATTGACATCTAAATTGCTAAATATCTGATAGTCACAATACATAAGTCATCCTAAGGAGGTATAGAATGGTTGTATTGTGCAAAAATTCACTGTTCTTGTCTATATGATAGAGATGAAAAAAAAAAAAAAAAAAAATTACATGCACGACTTTTGATATTTTCTCTGGTCAGCATTAGTCATAGTATAGGAGTTCTGATATAAAGGCACCTATTAAATGTCGGTCAGATATTTACCGCATAGTGTTAACCATCTATGGATAAGAAGAAGGACAGCAATATATTCCATATATTGATAGATTAGGTTCATATTTCATCCCCATATGTTGTCTTAGTGGCATATTGGGAGTGGTGCAGGGAACATATATGTAAGTAAGGTCCTAAACCCAGAGAGAGGCAAATTAGACTATGCCGTGAAAAAGGTGGCACCATATGGTTAACACAGGTGACAGCTGCTGCATGCCGTTATATCATGTATTGAATGGCACGTGAGCGTATCATCTGTGTAATAGGGTGTCTGAATTTAAACTGATTTAATCTCATATGCTTGTAAGCACACTTAAAAATATTATTAAGCTGTTCCTATATGAACAAATCATTTCAACTTAGCACATGGTATGATTTTCTCCGTCTGGGGTCCTTACATATTATATTATAAACTAGGGGTGAGCGGGTTCGGATTTCTGAAATCCGAACCCCCCCGAGCCCCCCCGATCCGAGTCCGATCCGAGTCAGGCTCGACTTTTCCCGCCTGACTCGGATCTGAAATCGAGGCAAAACGTCATCATCCCGCCTTCCGAGTCTCGCGGGTTTTGGATCCTATATAAGGTACCCGCGTCGGCGCCATTTTCTCACTCGGCTGTGGACAGTGAAGAGGGAGGGTGGGAGTTAGGGCTGTGTAGTGTAGTGTAGTGTAGTGTAGTGTAGTGTAGTGCTGCTGTTGTCCACTACTTCAAAGTCCATAGGGGCTGGCTGTGTTGTGCTGTGCTGCTGTTGTTAATAGGGGCTGTGTCCACTACTTCAAAGTCCATAGGGGCTGGCTGGACTGTGTTGTGCAGTCAGTTCTCCATAGGGGCTGTGTCCACTCCAAAGTCCTGTGCAGTGTCCCAGTCCTAAAGGAGTGCTGTAGTGTTGTCCAGGGGGTGCTCTGTCCATCAGGGGTGCTCCCCCCAAGTGCTAAAAAAATAATATATTTTCTGTGTTTGTGAATTGTGTGCGCAGTAGCCGCACGTGCATCAACAAAGTAGTGCCAAGCGTGCGCCTGTGTCATAAGTAAAGGGCCGGCTGGCTTGACCGTTAAAGGGTGCTGTAACCCCCGAAAGTACACTCCAGTCCAAACCAAAAAAAAATTATTTTCTGTGTTTGTGAATTGTGTGCGCAGTAGCCGCACGTGCATCAACAAAGTAGTGCCAAGCGTGCGCCTGTGTCATAAGTAAAGGGCCGGCTGGCTTGACCGTTAAGGGTGCTGTAACCCCCGAAAGTACACTCCAGTCCAAACCAAAAAAAAAATTATTTTCTGTGTTTGTGAATTGTGTGCGCAGTAGCCGCACGTGCATCAACAAAGTAGTGCCAAGCGTGCGCCTGTGTCATAAGTAAAGGGCCGGCTGGCTTGACCGTTAAAGGGTGCTGTAACCCCCAAAGTACACTCCAGTCCAAACCAAAAAAATTTTTATTTTCTGTGTTTGTGAATTGTGTGCGCAGTAGCCGCACGTGCATCAACAAAGTAGTGCCAAGCGTGCGCCTGTGTCATAAGTAAAGGGCCGGCTGGCTTGACCGTTAAAGGGTGCTGTAACCCCCGAAAGTACACTCCAGTCCAAACCAAAAAAAAAATAATTTTCTGTGTTTGTGAATTGTGTGCGCAGTAGCCGCACGTGCATCAACAAAGTAGTGCCAAGCGTGCGCCTGTGTCATAAGTAAAGGGCCGGCTGGCTTGACCGTTAAAGGGTGCTGTAACCCCCAAAGTACACTCCAGTCCAAACCAAAAAAAAATTTATTTTCTGTGTTTGTGAATTGTGTGCGCAGTAGCCGCACGTGCATCAACAAAGTAGTGCCAAGCGTGCGCCTGTGTCATAAGTAAAGGGCCGGCTGGCTTGACCGTTAAAGGGTGCTGTAACCCCCAAAGTACACTCCAGTCCAAACCAAAAAAAAATTTATTTTCTGTGTTTGTGAATTGTGTGCGCAGTAGCCGCACGTGCATCAACAAAGTAGTGCCAAGCGTGCGCCTGTGTCATAAGTAAAGGGCCGGCTGGCTTGACCGTTAAAGGGTGCTGTAACCCCCGAAAGTACACTCCAGTCCAAACCAAAAAAAAAATTATTTTCTGTGTTTGTGAATTGTGTGCGCAGTAGCCGCACGTGCATCAACAAAGTAGTGCCAAGCGTGCGCCTGTGTCATAAGTAAAGGGCCGGCTGGCTTGACCGTTAAAGGGTTCTGTAACCCCCAAAGTACACTCCAAACCAAAAAATATATATTTTCTGTGTTTGTGACTTGTGTGCACTGTGGCTGCACGTGCATCAACAAAGGAGCAGCGCCAAGCGTGCGCCTGTGTCCCATAAGTAAAGAGCCGGCTGGCTCATTTCTTAAAGGGTGGTGTAACCCACAAAGTGCACTACTCTCCAGCAAAAATAAAAAAATATTTTCTGTGTTTGTGTGCGCTTTAGCCGCACGTATATATATCAATATAACATAAATGGAGGACCAAACTTTCTCTGATAAAAATAAAATAGGGAAAGATCAAGAACCACTTCCTACTAGTGCTGTTGCTGCTGCTGGGAGTTGTTCATCATCCCAGAGAGGAAGTAGGAACATCACTACTTTTACTAAACAATTGACCCTCCAACAGTCCCTAGCGATGAGGATGAAGTACGACAGCAGTCATCCTGAAGCAAAACGTATAACTGAGGCCTTGACTGCTATGTTGGTGTTAGACGTGCGTCCGGTATCCGACATTAGTGCAGTGGGATTTAGACAATTGATGGAGGTAGTGTGTCCTCGGTTCCAAATCCCGTCTAGATTCCACCTGCATCCTCAAAGCAGCAGCGACAAGCGTGCGTCTGTCTGTTAAAGGGTGGTGACACCCTCAAAGTGTGCTACACAAACAATAAAAATATTGTTCTTTTTTTTTCGGTCTTTGTGAAATGTGTGGGCTGTAGCCGCACCTGCATCCTTAAAGCAGCAGCGACAAGCGTGCGTCTGTCTGTTAAAGGGTGGTGACACCCTCAAAGTGTGCTACACAAACAATTAAAATATTGTTCTTTTTTTTTCTGTCTTTGTGAATTGTGTGGGCTGTAGCCGCACTTGCATCCTCAAAGCAGCAGCGACAAGCGTGCGTCTGTCTGTTAAAGGGTGTTGTAACTCTCAAAGTGCTCCAAAAAATCAAAAAAAAATTTTTAATGTGTTTGTGACTTGTGTGCGATGTAGCCACACTTGCATCCTCAAAGCAGCAGCGACAAGCGTGCGTCTGTCTGTTAAAGGGTGGTGACACCCTCAAAGTGTGCTACACAAACAATAAAAATATTCTTCTTCTTTTTTCTGTCTTTGTGAATTGTGTGGGCTGTAGCCGCACCTGCATCCTTAAAGCAGCAGCGACAAGCGTGCGTCTGTCTGTTAAAGGGTGGTGTAACTCACGAAGTGCTCCAAAAAATAAAAAAATATTTTTTTTATGTGTTTGTGACTTGTGTGCGATGTAGCCGCACTTGCATCCTCAAAGCAGCAGCGACAAGCGTGCGTCTGTCTGTTAAAGGGTGGTGACACCCTCAAAGTGTGCTACACAAACAATAAAAATATTCTTCTTTTTTCTGTCTTTGTGAATTGTGTGGGCTGTAGCCGCACCTGCATCCTTAAAGCAGCAGCGACAAGCGTGCGTCTGTCTGTTAAAGGGTGGTGACACCCTCAAAGTGTGCTACACAAACAATTAAAATATTGTTCTTTTTTTTTCGGTCTTTGTGAAATGTGTGGGCTGTAGCCGCACCTGCATCCTTAAAGCAGCAGCGACAAGCGTGCGTCTGTCTGTTAAAGGGTGGTGACACCCTCAAAGTGTGCTACACAAAGAATAAAAATATTCTTCTTCTTTTTTCTGTCTTTGTGAATTGTGTGGGCTGTAGCCGCACTTGCATCCTCAAAGCAGCAGCGACAAGCGTGCGTCTGTCTGTTAGAGGGTGGTGTAACCCTCAAAGTGTGCTCCACAAACAATAAAAATATTCTTTTTTTTTTTCTGTCTTTGTGAATTGTGTGGGCTGTAGCCGCACTTGAATCCTCAAAGCAGCAGCGACAAGCGTGCGTCTGTCTGTTAAAGGATTACATCGGTGACAGCATCCAAGTAGGCATGTCAGACAGTCCGTACCTGTACTGGCAGGAAAAAGAAGCAATTTGGAGGTCCCTGTACAAACTGGCTCTATTTTACCTGAGTTGCCCCCCCTCCAGTGTGTACTCCGAAAGAGTGTTTAGTGCAGCCGGGAACCTTGTTAGCGAAAGGCGTAGGAGGTTGCTTCCACAAAATGTGGAGAAGATGATGTTCATAAAATGAATGATCAACTCTTCCAGGGAGACCAGCCTCCAGAACGTACAGAGGGACCTGTGGTTCCAGCAGGGACGAATTAATACTCTGTGAGGATGAGGATGTACATAACACTGAAGAGGGTGAGGAATCTGTGGATGAGGAGGATGAGGACGACTTCTTGCCTCCGTAGAGCCAGTTTGTGCAGGGACAGATTAATTGCCAGCTTGTTTTGTGGGGGCCCAAACGAACCAATCATTTCAGCCACAGTTGTGTGGCAGACCCTGGCGCTGAAATGATTGGTTTGTTAAAGTGTGCATGTCCTGTTTATACAACATAAGGGTGGGTGGGAGGGCCCAAGGACAATTCCATCTTGCACCTCTTTTTTTTCTTTGCATTATGTACAGTTTGGGGCCTAGTTTTTCAATGCCATCCTGTCTGCCACTGCAGTTTCACGCCTAGATGGGTCACGTGTTTGTGCCGCCCACTCGTGTCGCTTAGCATAGTCATCCAGCTACCTCGGTGCAACCTTTTGGACATAAAAACACTATTGTGAGGTGTGAGGTATTCAGAATAGACTAGAAATGAGTGGAAATTAAGGTTATTGAGGTTAATAATAGCATAGGAGCAGAAAAACCTACAAATTCTGTGATTTTAGCTGTTTTTATGCTTTTTTTCAAAAAAATACAGATCCAAAACACAAAACCCAGAACCCAAAACACGGAAGGGTGGTTTTGGCAAAACCAATCCAGATCCAAAACACGAAGAAAGATCCAGATCCAAAACCAAAACACAAAACACGAAAAGTGGCCGGTGCACACCCCTATTATAAACAGACTTTGGATGTTAGAGCCTTATGTATATTTATGTGCATAGATACTGATTACTCTGCACCAACTACTTTATGGTACGTAGTATTGCTGAATTTTTGCATAACCCTTGCATAGACAATATTGGAGGTTTACGAACATATTGAACATATTGGTTTAAGATATCAATTTACATTTTCGCTTCTCGCTATATATTTTTTTCTTGATGTTGCATATATGTCCTAATGGTGAATTACCAAACCAAAAGAAGGAATTTGTATGGATGCAGTGTTCCCACTGCATAAATTACATCATATCCTCATTCATTAGAAAAAGAATTTGGATTCACCTATACCTCAGGACACGATATATTGAACATATTGGTTTAAGATATCAATTAATATTTTCGCTTCTCGCTATTTTTTCTTGATGTTACATAAATGTCCTAATCGTGAATTATCAAATCAATAGAAGGAATTTGTATGGATGCAGTGTTTCCACTGCATAATTTACAACATATCCTCATTTATCAAATAAAGAATTTGGATTCACCTATATCTTAGGACACGATATTTACAGATTGCAATATATATATATATGTATCTTTGTTTTGTAGTGTCTTGTATTGTCTTTTTATACCTTGAAATTTGTATTTTAATGGATCTAATAAATGTTAAATTTTATCTTTATCATCAATAATCATATACAAAGAGTGCCCCCAAAAGATAGCCTTCTTTTTTCTTTTTGCTATAATCAGGTTTACTGGATTGCCAGGTTTAGCTGTAGCAGGTTTTCTGGAAGCAGCGGGGGTTGCTGCCAGCAGGTTTACTGGATTGCCAGGTACAGCTGTAACAGGTTTTCTCTATTGCACCAGGGATTGCTGTAGCAGATTTCAGGGATACACTTGAATGCAGAAACAGCATGAACCATACACCATGGGAAGACGAGATGTTCAGGCCCAGAATGCTATCAGGGGAGGATATATATACCATGGGTCTGGCAGCAATTGGTGGATATGGACAGGTGGTCTGGTAGTAGCATTCTGAGTGGTGGAAGGCACAACATGCAGAGGGAGTATTCATCTCTGCAGCACTGAGAATCAGAACCACACCTGCAACTCCAATCAGGGCTAGCAGTGCTCACAGACAGGAGAGGCCAGGTGCAATAATCACTGTGACAGGAATGCATAGAGAAGTCAGAGCAGATCCCCCAGGAGAACTACAAACACAGATCCATGGGACGGCTGACAGGGGTAAGTCTCAAGGCAAAAAGGTGACAACTTGATAGGGTCGTGACACTTGTGCACTGATAGTAGCTGGTGGGTTGGGTGATGGAGGGGTAAGGAGTGATTTAAATGTATTAAAAAGTCGCTTGGGGTTAGAGGCTTGGGCAGTGATAACAGATTGGAAATGTGTCTGTTTGGCATTATCCAGTGAATTACGATAAGAGTGGTAGATCGTCTTATATGTGAGGAAGTCACTTGGAGTATGAGACTTTCGCCACTGACGTTCTACTTTACGTGAGAGTTTTTGTAGGTGTCTTGTGAATTTGGAATGCCACGGTTGACATCTAAGTCTACGCGGAATGTGATGGGTAGCTGGAGCTACTTCATCAAGGGCTAGTTCTAGGGTCTGGTTCAGGTGTGATACAGCAGTCTCAGGAGAAATGAAATTAGAAATAGCTAAGAGTGATTGTTGCAGAGAGGTGGATAGTTGTTCAAAATTAATAACATTAAGGGCCTGATTCAGAGCTGAACGCTCTGACCAGAGCGCTCGCTCTGAATCAGGGCCGTCCTATTTAAATGTGGAGCGGCCTTTTGGACGCTCGCATAGCTGTGGGTTACCACCCACAGCTTATGCGAGCGTCCATGATGATGGTCGCGATGGTCAAAGACCATCACGACCATCGGGCTTGCGACGAGACCCTGCGGTAGGGTCTCGCTGCTGCAAGCCCAGGAGTGATTTTGGCTCTATCAGAGCCAAAGTCACTCCCACTGACATCATTACTGATGTCAGTGGAGCCGGACACAGACGGTAGGTAGGCGTTCCCATGGGAACGCCTCAGTCTGGCAGCCACGCCCCCGGCACGCCCACCAAAGGGGGCGCGCTGTCACTCACCATCGACAGCACGCCCCCTTTGGTGCGAGACCCCGAGCGACGGATTCTTTGTCGCTCGCCTGGTCTCGCGAATGCGCACGACGGAGCTCCTTCCGTCGTGCGCATGCGCAATCGCACAACATCGACCCGCTTGCGAGCGACCTTTGCTCGCGAGCGGGTCTGAATGACCCCCTAATATCTCTGCGGGTTTGAGGAGGTTTGGTTGATATATATATATAGATAAAATATATCACAGCTATCACCTGCATTATTGGCAAAATAGGAGCACACCGCCATCCACAAAAAATGTATGGGGACATTTTAATTGTAATATTTATAATGCTTTACTCCAATAGCTAACCCCTTCTTCAGATAATGATAAATAGCCCCAAAACAGGTTCAATATTGCCGCAAACAGCAGCGATAAAAAACAGAGGGCCTGATTCAGACCCGCTCGCGAGCGCATAGTGCAAGCGGGTTGATGGTCGGCCAGTACGCACTCGCTGTGTGCGCAATGCGCGTGCGCGAGCCCCGGAGCGAGAGAGAACCACTCGCTCCGGGGCTCGCTACAAAACGGGGCGGCTGTCGATGTTGATCGACAGCTTGCCCCGTTTTGTAGGCAGGGAGGGGGTGTGGTTGGACAAACGGAGGCGTTCCCAAAGGAACGCCTGCTGTTTGTGGGCGGCCCTACTGACATCATTCGTGATGTCAGTAGTGAACTTCCTGCTCTGTTAGAGCAGGAAGTTCACTCGGGCTTGCGGGAAACGAGACCCTACCACAAGGGTCTCGTCGCAAGCTTGATGGTCGCGATAATCGCAACCATCGCCAGGCCACTCGCAAAAGCTGTGGATGGCCACCCACAGCTATGCGAACGGCCTGGAGGCGGATTTTTTTTTTTTAAATCCACCCTGATTCACAGCGAGCGCTGGCAAATAGCGAGCGCCTCTGAATCAGGCCCAGGGTTCGGGGCATTTATCAAAATGTTATCAAATAGGCCCCTTAATCTTAAAGTATATATAAATATATTATTCTATAAAAATGATTCCATGAATTCTGCAAAGAACAATTGCCAATCTAGGAAAGGAACCCGGACACAAGGATTTTCAATAACAAATGTTGTACTCCATATCATCCACATAACATATAACCATTAACCATTAATATTATGAGGATTCTATATATATACAGTCAGGTCCATAAATATTGGGACATTGACAGAATTTTCAGATTTTGGCCTCTATTCACCACCACAATGGCTTTGAAATGAAAAAAACAAGATGTGATTTAACTGCAGACTTTCAGATTTAATTTGAGGGTAATTACATCCAAATCAGGTGAACGGTGTAGGAATTACAATGGTTTCTATATGTGCCTCCCAATTTTTAAGGGGCCAAAAGTAATGGGACAAACTAAACAATCCTAAATCTAACATTCACTTTTTAATACTTTGTTGCAAATCCTTTGCAGGCAATTACAGCCTGAAGTCTGGAACACATAGACATCACCAGACGCTGGGTTTCATCCCTGGTGATGCTCTGCCAGGCCTCTACTGCAAATGTCTTCAGTTCCTGCTTGTTCTTGGGGCATTTTCCCTTCAGTTTTGTCTTCATCAAGTGAAATGCATGCTCAATCGGATTCAGGTCAGGGGATTGACTTGGCCATTGCATAACATTCCACTTTTTAGCCTTAAAAAACTCTTTGGTTGCTTTTGCAGTATGCTTCGGGTCATTGTCCATCTGCACTGTGAAGCGCCGTCCATTGAGTTCTGAGGCATTTGACTGAATATGAGCATATAATATTGCCCAAAACACTTCAGAATTCATTCTGCTGCTTTTGTCAGCAGTCACATCATCAATAAATACAAGGGAACTAGTTCCATTGGCAACCATACATGCCCACGCCATGACACTACCACCACCATGCTTCACTGATGAGGTGGTATGTTTTGGATCATGAGCAGTTCCTTTCCTTCTCTTCTCTTCCCATCACTCTGGTACAAGTTGATCTTTGTCTCATCTGTCCATAGGATGTTGTTCCAGAACTGTAATGGCTTTTTTAGATGTTGTTTGGCAAACTGTAATCTGGTCTTCCTGTTTTTGTGGCTCACCAATGGTTTGCATCTTGTGGTGAACCCTCTATATTCACTCTTGTGAACTCTTCTCTTCATTGTTGACTTTGACACATATACATCTACCTCCTGGAGAGTGTTCTTGATTTGGCCAACTGTCGTGAAGGGGTTTTTCTTCATCAGAGAAATAATTCTTCTGTCATCCACCACAGTTGTTTTCCATGGTCTTCCGGGTCTTTTGGTGTTGCTGAGCTCTCCGGTGCGTTCTTTCTTTTTAAGAATGTTCCAAACAGTTGATTTGGCCACACCTAATGTTTTTGCTATCTCTCCGATGGGTTTGTTTTTATTTTTCAGCCTAATGATGGCTTGCTTCACTGATAGTGACAGCTCTTTGGATCTCATATTGAGAGTCGACAGCAACTGATTCCAAATGCAAACGTCACACCTAGAATCAACTCCAGACCTTTTACCTGCTTAATTGATAATGAAATAACGAGGGAATAGCCCACACCTGTCCATGAAATAGCCTTTGAGTTGATAGTCCAATTACTTTTGGCCCCTTAAAAAGTGGGAGGCACATATTGAAACTGTTGTAATTCCTACACCGTTCACCCGATTTGGCTGTAATTACCCTCAAATTAAATCTGAAAGTCTGCAGTTAAAGCACATCTTGTTTGTTTCATTTCAAAACCATTGAGGTGGTGAATAGAGGCCAAAATCTGAAAATTCTGTCAATGTCCCAATATTTATGGACCTGACCGTATATATATATATATATATATATATATATATATATACATATATATATACGAGCAGAGACACGGCGGCACTCACGGTTCTTTTTAAGAAATAAGGACAGAAGCCCAAATGCTTTTCAACGTTTCGGTATTTAAACCTTCGTCAGGAATAAGAAATATATGAAAAATCCTACCTTAAATACAGAGACATACACCACGTCTGTGCTGGGTGGATCCGGAACTGATGTCAACAAACACGCACGTCATAGCGGAAGTGACGCCGGCCACCAGGATCCGTTACTATAGTGATGTAAACAAAACACCGTCACCATGATAACAAATATACAAGAATATCCACAGGTTATATCAGTAATGATCAGTATATACATACACGGGGCTAGTGCACAACTTCTGTGAAAACAGAAAATAAACAAATTTATCAAATATATGTTTACAAAAAACACGTAAGGGGGAGATGCTCATTTAGACCAAATGGGTGCACGGTATTTAGCCTATATATCCATCGGGTCTCAGCCTTCAATAAGGCTTGAACCCGATCTCCACCTCTAGGATCATCAGGAATACAATCAATCATTTTATAACGGATGGTGGCCAACGTATGTTTGTGGTCCCGAAAATGTCGGGCCACAGGTTGGTCATTCTCTTTCCCCTCCAACGCCTGCCTGATTGCAGAGCGGTGGAGGGCCATCCGTTCCTTAAATTGTCGTATTGTTTGCCTACATAAAGTAGGCCACAAGGGCATCGGATGTAATACACTACATACTTGCTATTGCAAGAGAGAACATGTTTGATTTTATATTTTTGTCCGGAATGAGGATGGACAAAAGTGTCGCCCACCTCCAAAAAACTGCATGTAATGCATCCTAAGCATTTGAAGTTTCCAGGTTTTTTTGAAAGAAAATGTGTTGCTACAGTCCTCTGATATTTTGAGATATCTGTGCGTACCAAACGGTCCCTGAAATTTTGTCCACGCTTATAACAGGGGATTAATTTGGAATTGTGAAGGAGAGGTAACTCTGAATCAGTGTTAATTAATGGCCAAAATTTTTTTGCTGTACTTATAATTGTTTTACTTGCCGTAGAGAATTTATTCACCCAAATAATTGAATTGTCAAGATGTTTTTTAATAGGAGTATTGCACTCTCTAGGAGCTGACAAAGCTTTGTTTTGAGCTGTGGTGAGCAATTGTCGTGAATATCCTCTTTTCAGGAATTTATCTGTCATAATTTTCATTTGGGATAATTCATCTTCCAAATTACTGCAGATTCTATGAACCCGCAAGTATTGGGAGTAAGGTAACCCCTGTTTTAATGGCCTAGGGTGGTGACTCTGGTAATGCAACAAATTGTTGCGCTCAGTAGGTTTGTGATAAATTGAAGTTACAAACTGACCATTCTCCACTTTAATCAACACATCCAGAAAGTTAATTAAGGTGTCACTGATGGAGAAAGTGAATTTGATGTTTACATCTTGCAAATTCACTATCTTCATCATTTCCAGAAATTGATCTTTTGTCCCTGACCACAACATAAAGACATCATCTATATACCTGGTAAAAAAGTGTATATGTTCTGAAAACTGGGTTTGACTAAAAAATAAATCTCTTTCTACATCAAACATAAATGCATTAGCATAGGTAGGTGCGACGCATGAGCCCATCGCACAACCTTGCAATTGAATGTAAATGTCCTGGTCAAACAGAAAATAATTATGTGTTAATGTTAGATTTAATAACTCAAGAAAAAAAGTCACATCAGGTCCTTGATACTTCGGATTGTTGGTGATAAGACGTCTCACTGCATCCAAACCACGGTTGTGAGGAATATTAGTGTATAAACTGACAATGTCAATCGTACACATCCAACAAGGGGATGGGAGTTCTTGTAAATTTTTAATTTTTTGTAGAAACGTAGAAGTATCTTTTAGATAAGTCCCTTCTGCTTGTACAGAATCTTGTAAATAGAAATCCAGATATTTAGAGATATCATAAAATAGAGACCCTCTTGCCGATATGATCGGCCTTCCTGGTGGATTGGATGGGTGTTTGTGCAATTTCGGAAGTGTGTAGAAAAGTGGTATATGTGGGGATTCACACAATAGAGCCTTAGCGGTACTTGAGCTGATGATGTTACCTTCTACAGCCCTAAGCAGTATGGTGTCCAGTTCCTTTAAAAATATCGATGTTGGATCACGATCCAATTTTTTATAAATCAGCTGGTCATTAAGTTGCCTAAGTGCTTCTGCCCGATATTGTTCAATGTCCTGAACCACAATCCCACCCCCCTTATCAGCCGAGCGGAACACAACATCATTATATGAACTTAATTTCTTCAAAGCTTGCTTTTCGTGATAAGTCAGGTTGGAATGAGTAGACTTTCTACATGTTTTTTGTGCATCGATACAAGAGTTGATGATTTTGGTGAAGCTCTTAATTGATGTATTTGACGATATTGGGTCAAATGTCGATTTAGATTTTATGGAAACTTCAAATGCTTAGGATGCATTACATGCAGTTTTTTGGAGGTGGGCGACACTTTTGTCCATCCTCATTCCGGACAAAAATATAAAATCAAACATGTTCTCTCTTGTAATAGCAAGTATGTAGTGTGTATTACATCAGATGCCCTTGTGGCCTACTTTATGTAGGCAAAACAATACGACAATTTAAGGAACGGATGGCCCTCCACCGCTCTGCAATCAGGCAGGCGTTGGAGGGGAAAGAGAATGACCAACCTGTGGCCCGACATTTTCGGGACCACAAACATACGTTGACCACCATCCGTTATAAAATGATTGATTGTATTCCTGATGATCCTAGAGGTGGAGATCGGGCTCAAGCCTTATTGAAGGCTGAGACCCGATGGATATATAGGCTAAATACCGTACACCCATTTGGTCTAAATGAGCATCTCCCCCTTACGTGTTTTTTGTAAACATATATTTGATAAATTTGTTTATTTTCTGTTTTCACAGAAGTTGTGCACTAGCCCCGTGTATGTATATACTAGGGATGTGCAGGCTCGGATAGGTTCGAGTTTGCACGTGGAGTTCGGATTTTTCCCTCCAAAAAAACGGAACTCAGAACGAGGCAAAACGTCATCTTACATGGACGAACATCATCATTCCTGGTCTTTTGTCCAGGAATGATGATGTTCGTCCATGTAAGATGACGTTTTGCCTCGTTCTGAGTTCCGTTTTTTTGGAGGGAAAAATCCGAACTCCACGTGCAAACTCGAACCTATCCGAGCCTGCACATCCCTAGTATATACTGATCATTACTGATATAACCTGTGGATATTCTTGTATATTTTTTATCATGGTGACTGTGTTTTGTTTACATCACTATAGTAACTGATCCTGGTGGCCGGCGTCACTTCCGCTATGACGTGCGTGTTTGTTGACGTCAGTTCCGGATCCACCCAGCACAGACGTGGTGTATGTCTCTGTATTTAAGGTAGGATTTTTCATATATTTCTTATTCCTGACGAAGGTTTAAATACCGAAACATTGAAAAGCATTTGGGCTTCTGTCCTTATTTCTTAAAAAGAACCGTGAGTGCCGCCGTGTCTCTGCTCGTGTATACTTCTCCAATCTTGTCGGAGGGCACCCGGTGAGTTTAATGAACGCTAGAGCAGTGGAGTGCCAAACTATCACAGACTATATATATATATATATATATATATATAATGGAAATTACTATTCTATGTAACGCATATCTTATAATGTTATATTTCCATTATTTTCCCCACTTATGCGTTTTCTTTTAAGAAAGTTAAAAAAAAAACTTAGTTTATGGGTTATTTCTTCATGACTAAATCAGCATTTCACATAAATTATTAGACCATGTCCTCTCGGGAATGAACACGGTTACTTTAAAAAATATATTTTCTTAAGAAAGAAAAAAATGTAAAAGTTAAGGTTTGACATCCTTCATGAAGATTTTTTAATAGAATAGGGTGTCAAATTTTATAGTCCTCCCATCAAAGATATTTTAAGAACATTTTCATATTCTGCCACTTCTTCCTTTTATAGAGCACCCTCCATAGAACCATGTAAGCGATCCTTAAGCTTCGCAGGGAACTGCCCGGGCGGTTTAAAACTTGCTGCTGGAGCATCAATCAGATTTTTATTTGAAGTACTACATCCTCTAACTATTAATATTTTACGACTCAAGTAATGCCATATTATTTTACTAATGCAGTTAAAGTCTGTTTCACGTGGTGCCAGCACTGGTGTGCGGGCGAAAAAAAAAAAAAAAGTAATCTGTGAAGGAGATAACAGCACAGCTGCCCGCTGTCAGGTCCCGGCAGCATGCCCCTGCATCCTTACCTTTGCACTGGTCTCTTCTGCTACGGCTCAGGTCCTGGTGCTCCCATGTCCTCCCGATGGGCCTATACTGTTCCTGCGGCCATACTGCAGTCTCCTCCGGTGGTACATACGATGCCTACCCCGCCTGATCCGTTCGCTTGGCGCCGCCATCATGGACTGAAGCCGCTGACTGCTGGACATCCAATGAAACATCAACATCCAGACAGCTGATTCCATCTTTCAATCACAGCACAGGCCGGGGGTTAAAAGGTATTCCTGAATCACTGGCAAGCTACTACTGCAACATTGGACATACCTAGTGTCCTGTGGCTACAGATGACAAGTCTATTCCTGTGGACACTGCATCTGCTCTCTCTGGATCTATTCCTGTTGCTGCATGCATTTTGGACCGGGTGTTGTTTCATCTGCATCAGTGGTACCTGCAAGTTCTCCTCAGCTTCCCACAGACCCTATGGGTCCTAATTAGCAACTAGTGGCGCTAGTTCCAGAGCATTAGCTGGTCCCAACCCGGCATCCATATTGGTAACTGCTCCCAGTCCGATCCTGAGTGTATTAGCCGGCCCCAGCCCAGCAATCCGTACATAGCCGGTCCCAGCTCGGTAAAGAGCATAGCTGGTCCCAGCCTGGTCCTGAGCTTACTAGTCAACCCAGCCTGGCATTCCGTACATAGGGCCTGATTCAGACCTGCTCGCGAGCGCATAGCGCTCTCAAGCGGGTCGATAGCCAGGCTGTGCGAGCATGAGCCCCGTAGCGAGTGAATTTTCACTCGCTGCTGGACTCAGTACAAGACGGGGCAGCTGTCGATTGTGATTGACAGCTCACCCCATTTTGTAGGCGCGCAGGGGGGGTGGCTGGACAAACGGAGGCGCTCCTGAAGGAATGCCTGCCGTTTGTGGGTGGCCCTACTGACATCACCAGTGATGTCAGTAGTGAACTGCCTGCTCTATTAGAGCAGGAAGTTCACTGGGGCTTGCAGTGGATGAGACCCTACCACAAGGGTCTCCTCGCAAACCCCGATGGCGACCATCGCCAGGCCACCCGCTAAAGCTGTGGGTGGTCACCCACAGCTTAACAAGCGGCCTGGAGGCTGAAACAAAAAAAAAAGCAGCCCGTCCTGATTCATAGTGAGCACTTGCAAATTGCGAGCGCCTCTGAATTAGGGCCATAGCCGGTCCAAGCCTGGTAAAAGAGCATAACCAGTCCCAATCCAGTCCCGAACTTACTAGCCGGTCCCAGTCTGGCATTCCATACATAGCCGGTCCCAGCCCTGTAAAAGAGCATAACAGGTCCCAGCCCGGTCCTGAGTACTAGCCGGTCCCAGCCCGGCATTCCATGCATAGCCGGTCCCAGCCCGGTAAAAGAGCATAACCGTTCCCAGCCCAGTTCTGAGCGTACTAGCCTGTCCCAGCCCAGTAAAGAGTGTAGCTGGTCCAGCCCAGCATCCCAAGTTCCAGGTTCCTGTCGATCATCCTCCTCGGTATCCTGACTCAGTCATCTATCTTATGCTACTCAGTGTCCATCCTCACCTTATGCACAGAATCTACATAAACCATCCCAGTTTCCTACATACTAACCCCATTGTAGCGAAAAAGCAGATTTTGCATCCGCATGGGCATAACTGCACATGATATTGCATTAGCAAATCCATGGCTTTCCCTTGTAATTGTATATGTAATGTTATTTGTGTATAGGAAATTACAAATCTTTGAAGATGGACAGAAAGGTTGTGAGAGAGGTTTAGGAGGTTCTGCTTTCCTGTCTCGGCCATAATTATGTCAGATTATATATAGCATGTAAGAAAGATGTCCAGGGAAATTACATGACATCTGGCCAGACCCTTGATAACCAGTCCTTAAGAGCCCCGTGTTCTATCTAGGATCAGAGATCAAAGAAGGATTGCTTATACCAGAGACACACAGTCTTGAAAGGTGTGTATTACCCCACCTAAGTCCATGGGTGTGTTTATTGACACAAGTCTGTGATCCCAAACCTCTCAGCTTCACAAAGGGCTGAAGGTATAATAAAAGAACCCCTGCCCAAATGACCAAGAGACCCTGGAGCTACAGCTAGAGGGACAATACACTCTGAGCTGACAAGGATTAAAATCACCCCAGGGAGGGGGGTGAGGGGGGGATGCTGAAAAAGCAGGCATAAAAATGTCATACACTGGTTGTTCAGTGTTCATTCTGAGAGAAGCTATCGAAAGGTACAGATGATCCGGAGTTCGGCAGTGGTTCTACCTCGTCCCAGAACCACATAAGTGACATGGTTTGTTTATTCCATGTTATTTATTTCTGAACTTGCAAGTAATTGTGTGATTCCTTTTATTACCAGTATTATATTCTTGTAACTTTTTGTAACTAAGCTTTGAATATATTCTTGAATGAAAACATTAATTCTAGTTCTGGAACTTTGCTTTTATGACCCAATGCCTCATATGGCTCATGTTACCTATTTTTCTAAGTATTAACAGTTGTGTATGCAGGTGAGAGCAGAAGCCCACCTTATGCTTTAGCATTACAATTTCCTTCTGCTGATGGCAGTTACCCAGTTTATTTAACCACACGTGCTGAGGTAACCTGTAAAAGTCTCGGGCAGCGATTCTCAGATTGGCATATCTGGAAGGTCGGACCGCAGGACCGTGACACCCACTACAGAACCTTCCCTAGAATCCTTCCCAGGATCACTAGAACCCCTATATATGACACCCACACATTGTGCAATTTTGATTTATCAATTTGGTCTTCTTGACTATATCAATCAAACAGTACATAGTGTGGCTCTGATCTGATTGATGCAGATTTGATCACGTGTAAGGGGAATATAAAATGGTGACACACCAGCCAGTGCTTCTTTTGTGGGATCATCATTGGACCTTAAGGTTCAGGACTTACCATGGTATAATTTTGTTGTTTGTTCTTTGAGCTTGAACAACCTGATCAGTGTCATCTGACCAAACTGCTGACTGATCTGCTTGTTGGGCTATTGTAGTAAAGTTTATAGAGAGAAGAGCTATCATAGGAGACTGTATTTGGTGCACAGAAAATAAAATGTAAGTTATATCTAATTGGGTTAAAATTATTCCTACAAATTCAAAAAGTTCTAACAATATGAAGCGAAATATGATTAATAAGTATAGTAGATAGACTGTATGTGTACAAGACAACGAAATTGTGATTAAAAAAGTATTAAACCTACGTTGTCATATGTGTGTCTATATGTTGTCCTCTTTCATTTTACATAATGAATCAGTACTGTACCTGTGAATGATCTTGTGGGTATTCAAACAATGACTTTCAAATTTATTAAAGTAACTTGACTCAGTGGTAGATCTAATAAGGATATTGTAGGTTATACCAAAAATGAATATAACAATTGATGTGAATCCAAACATAGCTAATATATGCAAAGTGGATATCTTATAATTTTAGGCAGTTTACTCACTCCAAGTGGTCTATTCAACATCACTTAATTTATACAAAAGCAGATGAAAATAAACATTTTTACCTACTTTTGTATAAATTTAGGATCGTGCCTATTCATTATAAAGGTAATGCAGGAGATATTTTATTATTATTTATTTATAACAGTTTCTTATATAGCGCAGCATATTCCGTTGCGCTTTACAATTGTAAGCATTAATAGAACAAAACTGAGTAATAACAGACAGATATATAGGTAGGAAGGCCCTGCTCACAAGCTTACAATCTATAGGGAAATAGGCATTGATACACAAGGATAGGTGCTATATATTGCATTTTGGTCCAACCAGAATGCACATTTATCACTGATATCTCTTGTTAACCAGTCAGCCCCAATCTAGCCCGCTGTCCCCATACACTAGTATGGGGACCTGCATTCAGCAAGCTTTGAAAATACATTATTTTCGGAGCTTGACTGCAGGAACAATCGCAGGTGGCATTTGTTCCGGCACCCCCGCTGTTTCCCTATGGGAAGGATTCCCAGTGGCGAAGAAGGATTCATTCGGATCCCTCCGCCACTGCTCACCTCCTTCAACCAGAAGCCATGTGAATCCAAGTTCACACATGCGCAGTAGCACGGCCGAATCAGACTCGGCAGTGCTAATTTACTAAAGTAGCAGTGAAGGCATTTGTAGGGATAGCTAATCTTCGGATCAGCTGTCTCCACGTGCACCTACGTTCGCAGCAAAATACTCCCCACGGCATATAGAGGCATATAGATGTGTCCTTGCACATCTTTGCTGCAGTTGTGCCTAAAAGCTCCTCTCAGCGCACCAGGTCTTGTGAGACTCTGCTAGTGCCAGGCATCTTTTTTTGCTGAAAATGCTTCTATATCACAGTGCAATGCGACTATGACACCTCAGCAGATTGTGATGATTAATTTGATATGCGACACTTGTATATCTGTGTGCAACTGAAACTATATATAAAGTGCTACAATGTAGGAGCCGCAGCTTTTTTCATTCTTAGTTCCGTTGTGGTTCACATACTGTACATACTGTACTCAGGTGCACACAGATATAAGTGTCACATATCAATTCAAATGAATAATCACAGTCTGCAGGTGCGTCGTGGTCGCATCACATTGCGATTTAGACACATTTGCAGCAACAAAAGACGCCTGATGTTAGCAGAGTTGCATGGGACCTGGCGGCTTACACACACCAGGCAAGTTGCACTGCATGGCGAATTGAATTTAGATGTATGAGGACACATCTGTAAATTCACCCACTGCAGTGAGAGAGTGCTCCAACCCAACCCCCAACTCGGGACATTGTGGCCCACGGGTGGGACCGACCCCGAAAAACGGGACTAACCAGCCCATAATGGGGCAGTTGGAAGGTATTCTCTAGGGTCAGCTTTCTCTAACATTTGTTGTATTATTATTATCTCTCTTAATGGAATCCCACCTTTCCTCTATGATGATGTTTGCACAAAGCTGACATATTATCTGCTAGTATCGCGGAGATGAGCCAGCAGCCAGGCAGCAGAGATATGAAAGCAGCTTGTAAGGAGATGATGGAGTAGTTGGAATTAGCAGTTGGTGATTACAGTCGCTTTGTTAGCTCCTGGTTCAGCTCGGTCTGTGATTACAGGTGCTGGGCTACTTTATGGCTCCAGGCAGTTGGTGATTATAGTCGCTTTGTTAGCTCCTGGTTCAGCTCGGTCTGTGATTACAGGTGCTGGGCTACTTTATGGCTCCAGGCAGTTGGTGATTACAGGGACTGTGCTAGTTTCTAGTTCTGGGAAGTTGGTGATTACAGGAACTGCATACATTCTTGGCTCTGGGCAATATTGGAAGTCACTGATTCATTACATGGCTATTTATCGGTCTGAGACAGTTGGTGTAATAGCCACAGATTTCCAAGGGGGCCTCAAACACTCCTAGTAGAAATATTATAAAATATGTCTGTAAGAATGTTTCTTGGTTTGAACACTAAAATTATATTTTTCAATGAAAATGTTGAGCATTGGGCAGCCACCTATCTTTCAAAAGGGCCTGTGCTACAATCTATAACAAACAAATATGATGACAAAGCAGGAGGTGGGCGCAGCAAGTGCAGGCTTGGAGGGCCGCCTGTTGCCCAACACTGGTATACAGTACACATATGGAATATTAGAAGTCCCCAATGAGCTCCATCATTATATAAAGCACACGGCCACAGGCTTGTATATAAGACCAGAACCATAAAGATATTCCTGTAATCTACCATGTTTTTTTATATACTGCAAAGTAAGTATTTATATTGAATTAATTGAGGTAAACTGTGCTTAAAATGTAGGTGATTAATTTATATTTAGTAGCTAAAAATCATACCATTTATGGTTATAGGTGCATA
The DNA here is from genome assembly GCA_031769625.1 of Taudactylus pleione. NCBI lineage: Eukaryota > Metazoa > Chordata > Amphibia > Anura > Myobatrachidae > Taudactylus > Taudactylus pleione. Next base: position 14,357,711 of record JAUIMM010000224.1, on the reverse strand, counting down.
TTTATTTATTATGACATTTCAATTATAATTTCTTATAGTCGCTATTTGTGCACAAAGAAGAAATACAGGTGCACAACTCCAAATTAACTGATTATATATAAATAAATACATTTTGCAGTAAATACAATAGAGGTATTTGGCATAATCTTGGCCAAGCTTATGGGCCTGCCCACCATATCCGGGTAACCTCTTGTCGGGCAGGTCCCTAACATACTAAGGCTCAAATCCAGAGCGCAGGACACCCCGAAACTAGCCCAGCCAATCCACCCCAAAGCACCGCTCTAATAAGAAAAGTGAAGTGTTAAGAGCAGCCGCTGGCCGCATATAAAGCATAAAAATAAAAAAGTGAAATACATATATATATAAAGGAAACAGACAGTGAAGTATTAAAATGTGTTAAAGGAAAATGTGTTATACTGCGGTGCCCTGAAGCAGATCAGCAAAGCAATCTAGGGGGACCCACACCCCAAAAATGAACCAAAGCTGCACTACACAGTCTAAATATTAGCAGGACTTACCTATTATTGTGCCCTGACTGGTGTGCATATTACATTGCCAGACTCCATGCTGTAACCAATGTAGTAGAAGTGCTAGTCTGAGTGGGAAGTGGCTCAGGCTTCCCAGGTGTGCAAATCAATGCACTAATTAGTTTACAAAGAAAAAAAGATCTCAGACTGTACATTCTGGACATATATATATATAATTGGAGGTGCTACCTGTGGAGACCATTGATATATACACAAAGAAGAAATACAGGTGCACAACTCCAAATTAACTGATTATATATAAATAAATACATTTTGCAGTAAATACAATAGAGGTTTTTGGCATAATCTTGGCCAAGCTTATGGGCCTGCCCACCATATCTGGGTAACCTCTTGTCGGGCAGGTCCCTAACATACTAAGGCTCAAATCCAGAGCGCAGGACACCCCCAAACTAGCCCAGCCAATCCACCCCAAAGCACCGCTCTAATTAGAAAAGTGAAGTGTTAAAAGCAGCCGCTGGCTTTGAGCCTTAGTATGTTAGGGACCTGCCCGACAAGATTTATGACCTGCAGACATTTGAAAGGGAAATGAGTGTTCTGAAGGTGATGGTAGAGAGAAAGGATAAAGAAATGGGTGAATATTCAGAATACTGTAGGTCACCATCTTGGCTGAGGCCGAAATTAAATTGAGAAAGGAAGTTGAAGACCTTAGAAAAGACAGACAGACAGACAGGCAGCATTGCTGCAACAAGAGGAAAGAGTGCCACAGGAAATGAAGAGAAGGCTGATTTACTGCAAGACGACCAATGAAAAAGCAAAAAAACAAAAGCAATTTATCAAATTGGTTACCCGGTTTAAGAAGAAAGACATAGAAATAGAGGCTTTAAACAATCAAATTGCAGAGCTCCAGGTGAAAATTACAGACATGGAGACATAGAGCGCTAAATAAAAGTATGCATTTATAATAAATAATAAACATACCTCTTTACAAAGAATAGTTTTTTTTATAATTATTTAAGCATTAATTTTATCCATCAATGTATTATTTATTGTGCAGCAAGAGAATAATAATAATAATTATAACACATTTAATTTGTAGGCCAGAATTAAGTAATTCTAAAGAAATATTCTACTTAAATGAACAATGGGCTGCAAAGCTAATTCACAAAACAATTTGTACTTAACACCTACATACATCGTAAAATGTATATATGCAATTTCATAGGTGGATATCAGTTACAAATTCTGATATCTGTCTTGAAATGACGGGAGATCCACTCACACTTCCTGGGATGTGGGGGACTACCCAAAATATCGTGAGTCACCCGCACCTCCTGGGAAAGTAGGAAAGTATGCATCATTGGCACCTGTATTTGGCCTGTAGGGTGCCTGAAGAGGCACCCTGTAGCCCTTAAATTCCACCTGAGAGCCGCACCTGGCTCTCAGTTTCCTCATCTCAGTCTCCCCTACATAACACTGTGACATAGCCAGTGCGGGGGCAGGGCCTACTCAGTGCTCATTACTGTCCTGTGATGATGCTGGTTGCACTCAGGACTTGTTGTATTGCTAATTACTTTGAGGCTCAACCTTACAAATGTTTATACCCCAAATAAGGGTTTTGCTCCCCATCATCTCCAATCAAATCTCTCACGCACAAGTGCACATGAAATAGATAGCTGAACAGATAACACATAATCATATGTTACATGTGATGGGCCTAATTCTGAGTCACACAGATCTCGGCGAGTGTTTGCCTACAGCGCAGATGGAAATTTATACAATTTCACATATTTCTGTCCTATTCTAAATCCGCCGGAATTTGTCCTGATTCCATGAAACACTGTAGAGCGGGAGCTGGCCGGCATGGGGCTGGGGCTGGGGTAAGTGCAGATGCTAGGAATGAGAGTTGCGGCAGCTGGTGTAAGATGAATGAGCGGCACGGGTTTCCACTTGCAGATGCAGTAACACCCAGGTAAGTAATTCAGGCGTCAGCCCCTTTGCATGTGAGCCACTGTGTGCGGTTTTTTTTTACCACAGCCACCGTTTTAAATGTCTGCATGAAATATCATCTTCTGAGGTTATATAAACATCTATATGTGTTCATGAAAGTGAGAATCCGCTCCTGGAAAACGTCTTGTCACATAAAGTAAACCTTTGGGATGGGATATAACTTTCTATATTCCACCCAGCACCAAATTATACATTTTCCTGTGTGACAGGTACACTTTCAATTGTGTTAGGTTTACAATTTATGACATTAGGACCAATTTTATTTTGCGGCTAATCATGGTGCTCATCAAGTCAAATTTTTTTTATTATTAACGCTTATCCCTGGCCTGGAGTGATAAGTTTAACTTACCCCTTCCAACAGGCTAGCCTTTGTGTATATAAGCATCTGTTAGTTAGATTGCTGGCTTGCATATGCATGGTGGAATTGAAAACTCATTAAAAAAGCACAGTAAATATAGATAAAATGTATTTAAAATAATATTTAATTTTTTTTTTCCAAATTGCAATAAATGTAAATAGACTGTGGGGTCTATTTACTAAGCAGTGTTAGGAGAAGTGATAAGTGAAGAGTGAAAAGTGATAAGGTGCCACCCAATCAGCTCCTGTCATTTTTCAAAAACAGCCTGTGAGATGGCAGTTAGGAGTTGATTGGCTGGTACCTTATCACTTTTCACTCTTCACTTATCACTTCTCCTAACACTGCTTAGTAAATAGACCCCAGTATACGGATACAACGCATATTTTTTAATTTCATCTTGGGATGACAATAACAGAACAGATATTAATAAATATCGGTGCAATACTTCTTAATTAGCTTTCACAAATGTAATCTTACCAACAGTAGGGTTATCGCCAAATGTAACCCTCTGCATATATTGGGCACTGTGGGCCTTATTCAGAGTTGTACGCTATGCCGATATTCTCACAGTTGAGTGATTATTGGTAAAATGCATCAAAGTACATTACTGTAGTCACTCGCAGAGACTTTTTATTTGCAGTGTGATTGACAGGAAGATAAGTGGTAATGTAAGAGTGGCAGCAAATAAAGCAGGCGTGACGCGACCGTTTCGGGGGCGTATTACAGCCTCCACCTGCAATCCCATATTCATAAAAAAGTATCAGGCATCTCAGTTCCCATGGCAATTTAGCCCGAACATCGGTTTTATTCAAAAGGCCAATTATCGACTGATCTGCAACCGATACTGCGAGACGCTTGGATTTGCGAAGCCACTGGCGGGCGTCTCAATACAGATCTAGTCATCTGCTACATTTGCATATTTTCGCACATCCACTGTGTACCCAGACGCGGCAGCTGCGGCATTAACGTACATCTCTGAATCAGACCCTGTGATAGCAAGCTCTATATTTGGCAATTGCTAAATATGCCACTTTGCATGTAAAAGGTGGTGTTTCCCAACACGGTGACAAACGTGGATCCATGTCTCTGGGCTCTTCAGTCTGGGTCTCCTTGGCAGTGAAGGGGTTCATTTTCTCCAGCTGTACAGCAGGTGCTGCGGTGACACTTACTCGGAGGAGCCAATTCTCTGCAGCTGGCTGTCCCTGGTGGTTACTGACTCACTGTTACAGATAGCGCTGAGGGAAAAGAGTGGCCCACAGTCTGACATCATGTCGCAATCAGCATGCGAGATGCGCTGTCAGAGTAGGAGAAGCAAAGCCAAAATGAGATGTGTCCCTGGATGACTCCAGTGTGTCTACCTGCTGTCACTAATGTATAAAAGACATTCACTGCCTCTTCTCAGTTTGTGTTTTAGACACATTACATATATTTATTGTGACAAATGCTGCACTAACAAGAGGAGTATTTTTTCCAGTGCATTTAAAGAGAAACCCATTCAATAGACGTCAGTTGTTAGTGTTCTATTCCATTTGTGTGTACATATATTATATGTATATATATATATATATATATATTGACAAAAACACTGGAATGATTGTCAAGGAGAAGCAATGGAGTCACAAGGGGGGTGCACGCCACACCCGGGTGTCACCCACCGAGGGGTGACACCAAAGTGCCGACTCCTCCACAGTGACTGGAGCCGGGTGCCGCACTGTAGCATTACGTGCAGCACTTGGCTCCTGACACAATGAGGGAGTCAGCACCGCACACAGAGTAGTCACCTCTGGGACACCCCGGAGTGATTACAACAGCAGTTCAGGCTGTGAGGCCACACATCCCTACCCGTGAGGCCACATCCCTACCCGTGAGGCCACATCCCTACCTGCAAGGCCATTTCCCTTTTTCCCGTTGCGCAGCTTCACAGCGCACTACAGCCCTCCTTGTCACTGAGGGGTGGTATACATGCTCCAGGTGTTTAGCTACTTTCTGGTAAACAGGGTTTTTTTTTAGCAACCTTGATTGCCATAACACCTGTAAGAGGCTGATAAAAGGTGTGTCAGTCTCTGTAGTCAGTCGCTCACTGCCTGGGGAACAGTTCAGGGGCCTGTTGAGATGCACTGTGACTACCGAATGTAAGTGCAATGCTACAAACTGTTTTGTGAGAAGGATGTTAAGTCCCCCCACTTTGTTTAGTTAGAGCCGGACAGACCAGAATTTACTTTTATGTTTGCATCCACACTCTCGCCAGGTAGGTAAGATCTAGAATCACACACCAAATGAAGTTAGCAAGTTTCTAGTATATAAACATTGAGATAAGGGGTGCACTAGCAGTATAGGAAAATAGTAATCCATTTATAGAGTCATAATGACAGTAATTACATCACAGGGACCTTTGCAAAGGCACACAACATTCATACATTCATATATTTCTGTTCATTTATGATTGTGGTGTACCAGTGGTTAACCAAAATGTTGGATTGTGATTTAATTACTGCCATTATGCCTCAAGAAATGGATTTTTATTTCCCAACACTGATGAGTGATATTTATGTATATTATATATACAGTATATAATACACAAAACCAATAAACCCTTGGCGCTTGAAATCAGGCCAAAAGTAAATGTGCACTAATACTCTCAACTTCAGTGGTTGAGCCAGACTTGGAAATCCTTGCTGTGTCAAGGTACCAATATGGGGTTCAATCCAATTAGTTGTGAGTTGGGTTCTGCAAACCAGTTCTTATGGCAAACTCACACTGCACATTTAATTTGCAATCCAATTCCAAATTTGGATAGATATTTCAGATGAAATTTGCCGATTTTTGTGAACCCCTGCCTGAGCATGTGAAAAATTAGGGAAAATCTTCATATGCAGTGCAGAACCTCTGGTACACCCTTCCTAATAAATGATTGGAGGGGTTTAGATAGCATAATTTGGCCAGTAAAGTCAGTTTTCTCTAAAAAGCTCAATAATGTAGTAAATGAAATGAGACAGGTATGTGGGACAGGTAAGTGGAGGTGTAAACAGGGCTGGTTTTACAGATACCCTGGGTACGCGGCCGAGTAGGGCGCCACATAGATGAGGGAGACCTGACCCGGCCGCGACCAAAATTTTTTTAGGATGATTAAAAGAGCAACACCTAGTATGCACCCATGCTTGCGGCACTGAAGAGGGTCTGTATGTCTGCATTTGAGAGGCATGCCAGAAAATTGACTTATGTTCAATGTTACCAGCCCCGAGGCAGCTAGATAGTACATCCAGGTCTGCTTTTCAAGATATGGTGGGTACGCGGCAGAGGAGGGTGCCCCGACACGGCCTGCTTCATGTAACTTTAAACTCAGGCGGGTGGCAGTCAGACTATGGCCCGTATTCAATTTGAGCCGAGTCGCGATAATTCAACGCGGCCCGGACCTAACGCTTCCTTCGCCTGTTTTGTAGGCCTTAAAGTATCGCACGCATGCCCGCTTATCCCCGTATTCAATTTGAAAGTAGGTGAAAACGTGACCCAGCGATACTTGGATCGACGTTCAAAAAACGGGAATTTTCGGGAAATAATCTATGGGTACCCCCGTTTTTGGCTGCAAAAGAAAGTCGGGTTTTTAAATAGCCGTGGCAGGTGTTTTTTTTTCCCGACCTTGAAGAAGTGATGCAGAAGAGCATTTAGCTTTTTTTTTTCATTTTTAAAAATGGTCCCATCAAATTTGGGGTGCATGAAAATGGGTACTAGCATATTTTTAAGTCCCAAAATGCATTTTTTTAAAACTCTGCAAAAATGCACCTGCCACGGCTATTGAAACCCCGACTTCCTTCAGGAGTTAAAAATGGGGGTACCCATGTCTACACATCTTTAGGGGGTCCCTAGAATATTTCCAGAAAATTCCCATTATGTTGTACCTGTAAAAAAAAAGAAGTAAAATTGTAAAAAAAAAATGTATATGGTCCCCCCCCAAAAGCCAAACCAGCCCCAGGCTAGCCAGTCAGTGGTGGATTCTAAAAATATGGGGAACAAAAAGTGTAGGGTTCCACCGTATTTTAGAAACCAACCCAAGGCTGCAGGGACCAATTCTGGTTTTAAGTATAGAGGTAGAAAAAAACGTGGAGATCCCCCTATATTTAAAACCGGCAGCAGACAAAAACGACCGAGGGTGTAATGCCACAGCCCGGAGACCCAATCACTGTCGCTTCAGGTCCAAAGCATTAGCACCCCAAATCGGTCAGCACAAGCCGGTGATCTCGGGGGAGTCAGGGACCCCCCAAAGAAGGGCCCTCCTCTCCCGAGCACCACAGGCTTAGGCTGAAGCCCGGGGCTCTTCCCCATACCCCTTGCTTGGTGGGTATGGAGGTAATGGGGGGGCCAAATAATGTAAAACTATTGTGTTTTACAGTGGAACTACAAGTGCCAGCATGCCTTCCATTTTGCACTTGTGGAACAACAAGTGCCAGCAGACATGTGGCACCTGTAACTTCACTGTAAAATAAAGTTAAAAAAAGACAAAACACACACACCGTGACAGTATAACTTTATTACACACACCTACCCATTCACACAAACTTACCTATACCAGAAGTATCTCTCCCCTCCTCCAGTAGAATATCCTTAAAACATGGCTCTGCAAAGAAAAAAATCATACTCACTTATATCCTGGCGCTGGTCTCCGCAGTAATCCACGAACTTGGCAAAACAAAAAAACGAGTATACACGACCCACGCAACAGCTATCAGTGTGTGTGTTGCCACACATACTCATAGCCCCCGAATGCCAGCTGACAGAACATATACGGAGCTGGCAGTCCCGAGAGCCGATCAGCGGCCACGCTGACTGTAGAGCGGCTGCTGATTGGCTCCGGCTACTGACAGTTCACACGTGGGCGAGTCACACCACTAAGGGGGGAGGGTTAGGTTTAGGGTGTGGGGTGGGGGAGGTTAGGTTCAGGCACTAGCGGGGAATGTTAGGTTCAGGTACCGCAGAGGGAGGGTTAGGGCAGGGAGAGGTGGTGGGTTAGGATACCTACTGACAGGTGTCTGTATTCTAACCCTGTCGGGATCCAGGGATTCTGACCGCCGGTATCTCGAGCGCATGCATCCCCTACCCATCCCGTATACAGGAATATATCAAGTTTTAATAATGAAACAAATTCAGCTCACTGGAACTCGACTTCACCCAACGCATTTCATCTTAAGGAACTGGCACCGTGCCTCCTATCACTTCTGATGGAACCAATGAAAGTGTGGTTTATAAAACCCCCTTGGAGTGTGAGGCCCAGTGCAAATGCCACCATTGCTTTGCCATAAAATAGCAGTATACCTTGCAGGAAAAGAGATAACTAAAGTTTATTGTTTTTCATTCTCTTTGAGCTTTACATACAGAAATGAGAACTTAGGCTCTACTGGTTGAAATTCCACAACCCCCTTATTGTTCTACCTTGTAGAGAACAGCGCATAAAGACGATAGCAGCATGCTGTAAGATAGTGATAGGCTTATCAGAAGTCTCTAATGGATTCACTTGCTCTCACTTATTCCGCTTTTACTGAACCATCCTCTTCTATCCCGTGTTCCTGTGGTCTCCAGTAATTAATGTCAGACGAGGGACTTGCATTATAAGCTGTGCTTTTCTTCATTCCCTTGACCCTGTCAGCCTCTGTTTAATCTCCTGCGAAGCGGCTGCAGATTCTGCCGACGAGCAAATATAAAAAAGAGCCTTCTTGATGGACGCATTACAATAGTAGTTTCACTTAGTAAAAAATTGTAGTGATAGAACAGGGATGTGCTGCGCGTCCTGAGTCTGGAGAGATAAATCGATATGTTAATTCTCTCCACCATGGCAAATTCTGAAACCCAACTGTTATATTGTTAGTAATAGTAGACAAGCAGCAGAAGTTTTTATTACAGATACTACTTGTTCAGAGAAAGCTTCACTCACAGAACCAATAGGTAAACTTATTCCATGTGTGATTCCCGGTAATTGTGTCAGATTCCGAGGAGGGGTCTTTGTAACATGTGACCGGGGATCTATCTCACAGGGACATCGGTTATTGCTTCCGCCAGGGCCGGATTAAGGTCTGTGGGGGCCCCTGGGCAACAAACATGTGGGGGCCCCTATTAAATGTGACAAACTGGGGGTATACGCAATGGGGACCTTATGCAGAGCCCCCAGTAGTGTCAGTGCCCACAGTGGTAGTGCCCCGTATGCAGTGCACCCAGTAGTAGTGCCCCTTATGCAGCGCCCCCTATGCAATACTCCCATTAGTAGTGCCCCCTGTAGTAATGCCCTCTGTATAAATGCCCCCAGTAGTAATACCCCTGTAGTTGTGCCCCAAATAGTAATGCCCCCCAGTAGTAATTGGGCATGTGCCCAATAGTAATGCCCTAGTAGTAATGCCCCCTGTATAAATCCCCTAGTAGAAATACCCATGCAGTTGTGCCCCCAATAGTAATGCCCCCAGTAGTAATGCCCCTCTATTAGTGCCCCCAATACTAATGCTCCCTCTCTAGTAGAGCCCCCAATAGAAATGCCCCCTGATTAAAGCCCCCAGCAGTAATGCTTCCCCCGAGTAATGTTCCCAGTAGTAATTCCCCCCCAGTAATGCCCCCAGTAGTAATGCCTCCCCCCTCCCCGAGTAATGCCCCAGTAGTAATGTTCCACCCTGAATAATGCCCCCAGTAGTAATGTCCCCCTCTCCGAGTAATGCCCCAGTAGTAATGCTCCCCCTGAATAATGCCCCCAGTAGTAATGCCTCCCCCCTCCCCGAGTAATGCCCCAGTAGTAATGCTCCCCCTGTATAATGCCCCCAGTAGTAATGCCTCCCCCCTCCCCGAGTAATGCCCCAGTAGTAATGTTCCCCCCTGAATAATGCCCCCAGTAGTAATGCCCCCCTCTCCGATAATGCCCCAGTAGTAATGCTCCCCCTGAATAATGCCCCCAATAGTAATGCCTCCCCCCTCCCCGAGTAATGCCCCAGTAGTAATGCTCCCCCTGTATAATGCCCCCAGTAGTAATGCCCCCAGTAGTAATGTCTCCCCCCTCCCCGAGTAATGCCCCAGTAGTAATGCTCCCCCTGTATAATGCCCCCAGTAGTAATGCCTCCCCCCTCCCAGAGTAATGCCCCAGTAGTAATGCTCCCCCCTGAATAATGCCCCCCGCCAGTAATGCCACCAGTAGTAATGCCTCCCTCCTCCCCGAGTAATGCCCCAGGTGTAATGTGTAATGCCCCCCGCCAGTAATGCCCCCAGTAGTAATGCCTCCCCCCTCCCCGAGTAATGCCCCAGGTGTAATGTGTAATGCCCCCCGCCAGTAATGCCCCCAGTAGTAATGCCTACCTCCTCCCCGAGTAATGCCCCAGGTGTAATGTGTAATGCCCCCCGCCAGTAATGCCCCCAGTAGGCCGCTTGCACTAAAAATAAATAAATAAATAAAGCTCATACTTACCTGAACCTTAGACCCGCGTCCGCTGCTGTCCGCTCGGCTGCTCCTCCACACTATGGCAGAGACGTCATGACGTCTCTGCCATAGTGCTCTGCGTGAGCCGGAAGCTGGAGCTCATGTGAGCTCAAGCCTCCGACTCCGTCTGCCGCTACGGGGAGGGAGCCGGGCACCCGCTGTTTACAGCGGGCGCCTGGCAATAGGAGCCTCCCTGCGGCGCCGGGGTTAGGTTGGACGGAGGAGGCGGAACTGGTTCCGCCTCCTCCGGTCCACTTTAACCCCGATGGGTGTGGGTGCCCTTAACGTGTGGCGGCCGAGGGACGATTGCCCCTGTCGCCCCCCCGTTAATCCGGCCCTGGCTACCGCTGTCTCTGCAAGTTCCAGATAGTACTTTGGAGGGGAAATTTTGTTTCAAATGAAAACGTCAGTTCCGATACGGACTGTTAATTTTCGCAGCTTTGCCGCAATTTTTTATATAAGCCCAATACTAATGTAATAAAGTGGCATACACAGAGAATAGTGCCCTGTCAGTTCTATTAATAAATATGAAAGTTGCATTTGTAATATAGGGGCCTATTCATCATCACTTAATATTTTCAAAAGCATTTTCACCTGCAATTGTAGAAATTAAGGCCCCCATTTACTAATGAAGCATAAGCCCTTTAACACTCGCTAAAGGGGTTATGTCTTAGTTTCTGCATTTAACAAACAGCAGTAATCTAAGTTTACCGCTGTTTGTCACAGCATCGTTCTCGCCAACTTACAGATGGCGATGCGTACCCCATTGCCCGGTAGGGTCACGCATACGCACAAGAGTAGGGACCTGCTCTGAAAAGAGCAGTGAAAAATCTCGAGGAGACAGCTGATTTTCGGATCAGCTGTCTCCGCGCCGGAGCAATGATGAATTGCTCAGCACTCATGGCGAGTTAGTATGTTAATTATCGGACCCCGATAATTAACATCATGAATACAATAGACCCTTTAGGGGGATATTTATCACAATCCGCATTTTAAATGTGGATGTGATAAATATTTTACACCTAAATTGGCAATATGAAAATGTAAATTTTTGTGCAAATTTATTGAGAGGCCCGGCGAAGAGCTTGGAAGAACAGTGATAAATGGAGTGATAAACATAGCACTACCTATAGGTGTACAAAAATAATAAACTATAGAAAAGACATAAACTTCCCTTTAGTAATGTTGGTTTTCACTTCCATATGTTCCCATGGACATGTCATTGAAAAAGTAAGTTAAACCATGTAAACCATAAAAAGATCCTTACTACTACTACTACTACTAATAATAATAATAATAATAATAATTACCTTTGAAGGCTATGGAGCTATTAAAATAAAGGATCAAACAAGGTCTATATAGCAAGTAAAATAATTTTTACTACATCAAAATAAAATCCATGTGTGGGACCAAGCAATGGCCACCGGAATAGTGATAAAAACAATAATTGAAAATAAAGGACCCCACCTTAGAAGTGGGCAGGTGCAATAATAAACCAGGGCAGATGGAATAATAAAGGAAAAGTCATCGGTAAACATTCCCAGCCACCAAGAAGTTCAAATAATGGCCCGCATTCAATTAACTGCGATGAGACGCTTTTCTGGGCGAAAAACGGCTCATCTTGCAAATTTATACTTCTCATGCAAACCTTTTAGCCACGGTTTTCTCATCTGCAAATTCTCCATAGTCAAAAGCGCTGAAAAGTTTTCTATACCACCAGAGCAGGTGATAAGTTGTGCAAAACACCTATTTTAAGGTAAAAATGTCGGGACTTAGGGGGTCATTCAGACCCGCTCGTGAGCGGCAGTACGCTCGCAAGCGGGTCGATGTTGCCCCACTGCGCATGCGCACAACGGAGGGAGCTCCGTCGTGCGCATTCGCGAGACCCGGTGAGCGACGGGATCTCCATCGCTCCGGGTCTCGCACCAAAGGGGGCGTGCTGTCGATGTTGATTGACAGCACGCCCCCTTTGGTGGGCGTGCCGGGGGTGTGCCTGCCAGACGGAGGCGTTCCCATGGGAACGCCTACCGTCTGAAGCCGGCCCCACTGACATCACTAGTGATGTCAGTGGGAGTGATTTTGGCTCTGATAGAGCCAAAATCACTCCAGGACTTGCGGCAGCGAGACCCTACCGCAGGGTCTCAGTCGCAAGCCCTATGGTCGCGATGGTCAAGACCATCGCGACCATCATCATGGACGCTCGCTATAGCTGTGGGTGGTCACCCACAGCTATGCGAGCGTCCATGAGGACGCTCCAAAAAAAGGTAGGAGGGCCCTGATTCAGAGCGAGCGCTCTGGTCAGAGCGTTCAGCTCTGAATCAGGCCCTTAGTGCAGAATCCCTTGGACACCCTCCTTAATGACCAATTAGGCGGAGAAAAAATGGAAGGTTTAATGTATTGGGTCTGGTATTTTGGGGGGCATGTATGGGACATGTGTTTTAAGCATTGCATGTGACTGCACCAGGTGTATTTTTATGTTTTTGGTTTTTTTTAAAGTGTCCTAAAATGACACAAAAACATACAGTACTTGCCTACCCTCCCAGAAGTTGCGGGAGGCTCCTGATTTTTCGGGTAACCCCCGCGCACCCCCGAAAGGGGAGAATATTACCGGGTCCGTCCATCGGGGGTGGAGCCTAATGGTCCAATTCTATGATAATCGCCTAATTTAGCCCCGTTCCTATTTTAAATATCTGCCGTTTGCTGTGAAGTCCTGTGAGGGGTGGGACTTAATTAGTCCACTCACGGCCTCAACTCCGCCCACCTACTTCTCTTCCCCAGGCTTCTTCCGGAGAGGAGAATTTTAAGTTGGCAAGCATGCACAAAAATATACTTGCACCAATTTTAATGTACCCCTAATTTAACTGCAGCATTTATTTTGTTCTTTCTATCATTTTTCCACCTTTATAGAAAAATGCATATAATAGTAATTTGACACAATTTAAGAACACCAAATACTTTTATTAGGGCCACTAATACACTTCTATATTGTTTTCCTATCTCCGTTTTTTTTTTTTGGGGGGGGGGTACAGACAGATTTCCCCATTTTCTGCTGTACTTTTCACCAGTTTCACCACGGACAGTTTTCGGGAGAATGCTGCATTGTGGCTTTTGAAATTGGATTGCGCGAGAAGCGGTAGCACGCATAGGCAAAATTATCACACAAAAAGTCCTGAGGTGTGCGAAAACTAAACATATGTTTTCACATTATCACGAATAATTGAATTTGGCTCAAAGTCTCCAAATATAGGTGTCAGTCCTCTCCTCCAATAAGCCAATGTGTTTCGAGACATGGAAAAAGATGCATATTGGAAATAAATTACGCAAAAAAAAAGATGTGCAGCAAATAACATATGTACCGTACCCAGGACACTCAGGACATGGAGATATGGGCTTATTAATTGTGTTTTTATTCTCCTAAAGAGCCTCAGTTCCGGCTAGCGCTGACCAGAAGCAGAAGTCGCCGGCGGTGCTGATGGTTATTCACAAAATGATAAATGAAAGCAAGGGCAGAGTGTTGCCATCTTCTGTGGATCCCAAACAAGTACCTTTTCTATGATCTTCTTGGTTCTAGAATAGTAGACCCATTATCATGGGAAAAGGAAGTCTTGGTACTCACTAAACGAGGTGTAGCCAGTACAATGTCGTTTGTGGCGGGACCCGGTGGGGATGCCGGTATTGGCAAGTGCATACACGCTTGCGTATGCCGGCAGCGACGGAACAACGGTGCAGCATGGCCCCCTCTGACGATCTTGCTCATTGGACCTGTATGCAGGTCCTGATGGGCGATGCATGACAACGTGCAGGAGCGCGCATCATCAGCTAAATAGCGGGTACACACTGGCTGATGTGGATGATATGTCCGATCCGCCCGATCAGACGACATATCATCTAGTGTGTACCCAGCTTTACATCTAATTTATCCTCAATGATTGATAGTCACAGCATCGGAGCGACGGATTGCCCGTCGCTATCCGGGTCTCGCGCATGCCGGCGTGCGCATGCGCTCTGGGCCACCATCGACCCGGTTGCGAGCGCTCAGCGCTTGCGACCGGGTCTGAATCAGGCCCTGTGTATGCGCGGCCGGCAGCCGGTACATGCGTCAATGAAGGAAAACTAATACAGTAGCCCATAGGCTATTATAGGCATTTATCTATCTGGGCCACGCTTGGTAAATCTAACTGAATAGCAGCCCCCATAGAAACCTATGGGGACTGCATTTGCGGTCGGAAATGGAGGGGCCACGGGAAGCAACTGCTGTTATCCCTCCATGGTACATCTGGGCGATCCTTCATATTTGCTGATAACTCACTATTTATTTTTTTCGGGGGATATCCCACAAATATTAATTGATAAGTAGACCCATTAAGATGTAATCAAACAAACATCACCACATACATTGTTTACAGGCATTCGGTAATGAATAGCCGGCTGCCGCATGACCGGCGGTTCGACTCCCGGCTGCGGCAGCCCGACAAAACAGCAGAGCCCAGCAGCGGAAGCCCGACAGCGCTGGAAATCCCGATCATCCCTAAGGTAAGTACTTACTAACCTAACCAACCCCCCTAACCCTAACCCTCCTTAGGGATGCCTAACCCTAACCTCCCCCCCCAAGTGCCTAACCCTAACCTCCCCCCGCTAAGTGCCTAACCCTAAGCCCCCCCTTCTCCGCTGCCTAAACCTAAGTATCCCGTTTACAGCAACAACCTGCGTAGCTACTGCACAAGGTGGATGGTAATAATTGTCAATACAGAGAGTAAATTGTATGTGTGCTCTCTGTTCAAATGAATGGAAGACTGGATCAATAAAATATTCTATTTAATAATAGCACATAAATATCACAATACAATCGCTAGTATCCAGATAATAATTAATCTAATAAAGGCAATAACAACTGAGTAAAAGAGTGCTGGCGTCCCAGCTACTGGTATAAAATACAAGAATTTACTTGATCTCTTGGTAACCAATATAGAGTGCTCTAAGCGTGGCCATGCTAATATACATACGGTCCCATGGAGATGTTCACAATCATATCAACAAATTCAAATGGATATAGATCTCACGGGATGCAGTGGTATCAGTATGATGTACACATCGAAGGCACTAAATGAAATGCTCTTCTAATCTTCTGGTGATGGCTGCAAATACAATCAGCAAATACCGCTGTGAAAAAGCATGCAGGGCTTGCTGGGCGTTAAGTCCTCCAGGGACTCCTGCCCCAGACGCATGCAGCAGCGTAGCGGCTCCGGCCGCTGGATGATTCCAAACAACGTGTGTGCTGAAGGTCAGCTGATCGGCACTTCCCGCTGTGCATGTGGCGGGTAGGGCTTGCTGGGCAATTTGTCCTCCAGCAGCTCCTGACCCAAGCACGCCTGTGTTGGGGCAAAGCCAATAACTGGGTAAGTAGTCAACAAGTCCTGCTGGGCAATTGCTAACTTGAGCGGCTGTAGTAGTAAAGTAGTGTGCCAATCCTTCTGGTAGGCACTTGGTGGTTCTGGTCAACGCGTTTCGTCCTATATCAAATTAGGACTTTTTCAAGACTCCCGTTTACAGGTTTATAAATTCAGCGGGAATCGTCTTTTCAGAAATATTATAAATAATAAACCTGAATGGACGTCCGCAACTTGTCATAATGTTGTTACGGTACTGTCAGCAGCAACTTGTCCTGATACAGTCGCAGTGTTCATGAATGAAGTATAATCAGCTGATGGGGTCAATATGTAAACATCCAATTCTTGACTACTCTTCTGGAATGACCGGGAGAATTCCCTAATGCCATGGGCACTTGTTTAGTGATGTGATTCGCTGCCAACTGCGTCATTATGGCCCCGCCTCCCAATGAAAAATCTATTGATGTGATTCTAACCAAGGTGGTGAAATGTTACATTAATAGTCTGTGGGTAGATTTATCTCAAGTACAAATTAAACTTAAAAAAGGGTTAAATTTCCCTGGTTAGCATCACTATATTCAAATTTGCTACAAGTCTATAAAGATTACAGACTTTTCTTTGTAAATCCAGTAACCCCAGTGACAGTTCACATTTATATCTTTGATATCTGCAGCAGTACACCGTTATTAAATAGTCCAAACTAGTCAAGCCTCCAAAAATGGAAGTTTTCAAAGGATTGACCACAATATATATCTTAATCAATAGGCCCCTCTTTGAGTTCTTGTGGTGCATCGCAGAGCTGATATAGTGGTGGGAAGGGACACAGGGGCAATGCAGTGCTTCGGTGGATGACAGAGGTGGTGCCAGCGGGCAAGAAAGGTTTCACCAGAATTTATGACATGGACTGGACCAGCTGAATGTGTTAAAATATAAAAGTAGAGACGGTGAGTACATTTGAGAGGTATTGCTCAGGTTTCAAGAGTACATTTAGTTTTTTTAATAAACATTTGGATCATTTGCCAATATTGGAAAATTTCAGCCGCATCTACAGGAAACGTGGCCACGTACAGTAAGCGCTTGCCCACATTGCGCAGATTTCCAGGTCCGGCATTTACACCGCGTATGGACAGAGAAGTGTTCACTGCTGACTTTTCCAATCCAAACAAATAGATCTAATCAGATTGTATAGTATCTTAATTACTTGGGATCAGTTATAGAGTTATACAGATTTATACACAAGTTTAGTCACAAATAGACATATACAGTAAAGCTGGCCACACACTAGACCAACTTACATCCAACCAGCCAACTTGTAGATGATCAACAATTTGTTCCTAAATGCCAGAAAACAGATGAAAATGGTCGGTCAGACAAGTTTTGAACAAATTGTTTAGATCAAACATTTAACAAACTTGTTTGACGACCATTTTCATCTGTTTTCTGGCATTTAGGAGCAAATTGCTGATCATCAGTTTCTCCCATACGTTACCAGATTTTCATTCCAACCAATCAACTAGTTGGCTGGTTGGACAGATAATCTTTAGATGTGTGGCCAGCTTGAGTCTCAAGGTCTGTCCTGATAGAGTCAATAAATTGTTGTTTTTGGCAATATACATATAATACAGTATACAGAAGATGACTTCTATCGGATTGTTTATGAACTTTCACTTTCCGACCACACTAAAAGGTCTGTAAGTCTGTATATGTGTAAGTATAATGTAATATCGTAAATATGTCTTAGTGCAAAAAGAGTGGAGATCACTGATACTGTACAATGAAGAGGTTACAGGCTGGTATAATGGTATGGTTGGTTACAAGCCGGTATAATGTTGGGGTGGGTTATAATAAACTGGTATAATGTTGTGGTGGATTATAATAAACTGGTATATATAATGTTGTGGTGAGTCGCAGGCTGGTATAATTGTATAGTATGCCACATGCTGTTATAATAATGTTGTGGGTTGCATGTTGGTATAATGGTGGGTCACAGGTTGATATATTGGTGTGGTGGGTTACAGACTGGTCTAATGGTATGGTGGACTATAGGGCTGGTATAATGATGTGGTGTATCACAGGGCTGGTATAATGGTGTGATGGGTCACAGGGCTGGTATAATTGTGTGGTGGGTCACAGGGCTGGTATAATGGTGTGGTGGGTCACAGACTGGTATGGTGTGGTAGGTCACAGACTGGTCTAATGGTGTGGTTGGTCACAGGGCTAGTATAATGGTGTGGTGGGTCACAGACTGGTGTAATAGTGTGGTAGGTCACAGACTGGTATAATGGTGTGGTAGGTCACAGACTGGTCTAATGGTGTGGTGTATCACAGGGCTGGTGTAATAGTGTGGTGTATCACAGGACTGGTATAATGGTGTGGTTGGTCACAGGGCTAGTATAATGGTGTGGTGGGTCACAGACTGGTGTAATAGTGTGGTAGGTCACAGACTGGTATAATGGTGTGGTGGGTCACAGACTGGTGTAATGGTGTGGTGGGTCACAGGGCTGTTATAATGGTGTGGTAGGTCACAGACTGGTGTAATGGTGTGATCGGTAACAGCATGGTATAATGGTGTGGTGGGTCAAAGACTGGTATAATGGTGTGGTCGGTAGCAGCAAGGTATAATGGTGTGGTGGGTCACAGACTGGTATAATTGTGTGGTAGGTCACAGACTGGTGTAATGGTGTGGTCGGTCACAGCATGGTATAATGGTGTGGTCGGTCACAGCATGGTATAATGGTGTGGTGGGTCACAGACTGGTGTAATAGTGTGGTGGGTCAAAGACTGGTGTAATGGTGTGGTCGGTCACAGCATGGTATAATGGTGTGGTCGGTCACAGCATGGTATAATTGCGTGGTAGGTCACAGTATGGTATAATGGTGTGGTGGGTCACAGACTGGTATAATTGTGTGGTCGGTCACAGACTGGTGTAATAGTGTGGTGGGTTAAAGACTGGTGTAATGGTGTGGTCGGTCACAGCATGGTATAATGGTGTGGTGGGTCACAGACTGGTATAATGCTGTGGTAGGTCACATACTGGTATAATGGTGTGATCAGTCACAGACTGGTGTAATAGTGTGGTGGGTCAAAGACTGGTGTAATGGTGTGGTCGGTCACAGCATGGTATAATGGTGTGGTAGGTCACAGACTGGTATAATGGTGTGGTAGGTCAAAGACTGGTGTAATGGTGTGGTCGGTCACAGCATGGTATAATGGTGTGGTGGGTCACAGACTGGTATAGTGGTGTGGTGGGTCACAGGCTGGTATAATGGTGTGGTGAGTCACATAGCTGGTACAGTATAATGTTTTGGTGAGCCATATAATGGTGTGGTTGGTTACAGGTCTGATATAATGGTGTGGTGGGTTATAAACTGGTGTAATCTTGTGGTGAAACACGGTCTGGTATTATGGTATGGCAATAACTATAACAGTTTTGTGGATTACAGACTGATATAATGTGTGCTGGGTCACAGGACTGTTATAATGGTACAGTGTGCCACAGGGCTGATATGATTGTGTGAGGGACTACAGGACTGGCATAGTGGGTCATACAGTATTGGTCATTTTAGCTATATAGTTTTAGTATGCTGCACAATAAACAGTCACACATACCCAGCCACAAAATTTTAACTGAATGCATATTTTAGAGTAGAAAATTGTTGGCAGCTAACAACTGGAGTATTTTTTGCAGGCCTGATCTAAACCATCACCAAACACAAGTTAATCTTCTCTTAGATGTACAATATTTTCTGCTTTGACAAAGACGTCGTAGATTACATGCTCAATTCTATGGAAAATATTACTATAAATTACTGGGGGCAGGTTTGGAAGAGGATTTTGTCAGTGTAATGCCTTCTCTGCCATTTTATTGATGAGCTGTGAATTATAAAATATAGTACAATAAAAGAAACAGCCATGTCTTTATACTGTACTTGTATTTTTCAAAGCTCCGGATACAGCGGCATTCCCATACATTGTTATGTACTTACAGAGTCTTGTAACCATTTACATTCTGGAGTAATATCAAACTGGCCATTCTAAATAACAGTCACTTCTGGGATATTCAAGCGGTTATTAGAATACATTGATTACCAATATTCATGTTGTTGTGTTAAAGAGTTCCTGAGTCCATGAGGACGAGTGTTGCTACCAAAATGAAAACTACTAGAACATACACGGATTTAGAGTAGTAACACATTGGGTGATGCTAGTGCAGACTACGGATCAGTAATCTGTAATAGAAACATAAAATGAGAAACATTTTGTGCCTGATTCAGAGTTCCGCTCATTGTGTGTTTAGAAACAAATGCGGGTCTTTGCCTGTATACAGAGTTGGCTGCTTCTAAGATGGCTGCACCATCTCTAGCAGGGTTGGACTGGCCCACAGGGGTACAGGAGAAAGCCCCGTTGGGCCCCACTGACTGAGGTCCCACCCCCTCCTTAAGGGATCAGGTTCCAGACTGTGCACTTGAATTATATATTATACATATGTTGCATTATATTGGTGTATTTTCTACAATGCATTTCCGTTATTAATCTGGTATATTATCATGCATGCACTAGTTGTATTTACTATATATATATATATATATATATATTTTTAAAGGAGCCCAGACCATGCACTCTCTAATTGTTAGCCACACGTCCTCTGAAGGCTGGCCACACCCCTAAGTAGGGGCCCCTATCATTGCATTCCCTGGTGGGCACTTCATGCCCCAGTCCAACACTGGTCCCTATCCATCCGCTTGTGAAAGAAGCTGTTAATACAGTCGGCCTGCTCATGCTCATGTCTCCCTGAAGAGTCTACCAATCTCCCTGATTGCACCTTACCCCCATTATGAAGCTGTTATAAAAAAAAACCCACAGAGATATTTACATTTAAATGGGATCATTAGTATAATTTCCCTGCATTGGGACAAAGGGCCTGATTCAGACCCACTCGCGAGCGGCTGTCCGCTCGCAAGTGGGTCGATGTTATGGACTGAGCATGCGCACGACGGAGGGAGCTCCGTCGTGCGCATGCGCCAGACGCGACGAGCGAAGGAAAGTCCTTCGCTCGTTGTGTCCGATCAAAGGGGGCGTGCTGTCAATGCTGATTGACAGCACGCCCCCTTTGGTGGGCGTGCCGGGGGCGTGCCTCCCTGACGGGGGCGTTCCCACGGGAACGCCTCCCGTCAAAAGCCGGCCCACTGACATCACTAGTGATGTCATTGGGAGTGATTTTGGCTCTGATAGAGCCAAAATCACTCCGGAGCTTGCGGTTGAAAACCTCAACCGCAGGCTCCGGCTCGCAATTTCGATGGTCGCGATGGTCACGACCATCGCGGCCATCAAAATGCACGCTCGTATAGCCTGTGGGTGGTGACCCACAGCTATACGAGCGTCCAGGAGGACACTCCATTTTCATGGAGCCCGGCCCTCATTCAGAGCGTGCGCTCTGCTCAGAGCGTACGGCTCTGAATGAGGGCCAATGATCCCTATGGCTACATACATTTTCTGAAAAGTATCAATGTATTTTCATCAACAAGTAGATTTTACTAACTGCTTTGGGGCTCATTTACATTTGGATGTAAATCAGTTTTATGGCACGCCTCTTGCTTTTGCAATCTCCCTGAAATGCTTTTTCAAAAGTAGGCAAGTATGCTATAGGCCTATACCAAGTTGCCGACCAGTTACACCCATTCAGTAACCGTTAGAGATGCGTTTAGCTCTGAATCACTCGTAGCTGCTCAAAAGTGGCAAACGTTCGGCCACGAAGCACGCTCAGTTTGACAGACCGCGGGATCCATCAGCAAAGTGAACTCATGTGCAACTCTGAATCAGGCACTTAAAGTTTAGGGCCTGATTCCATGATTTACGCTAATGCAACAGCAACTGCGATCTCTTACGGATCGCAGTTGCTAAAATATGCTAATGCCTTCCAAAGCATAGCCGAGCACAGGGACACCCACTGCTGCCTCCTCATATCCGTCCGATGACGTACAACAGCGTAAACATCTGTAACATTGCCACAGATCGGGCAGCCACGCAAGTTCTAAGTCAGATCCAATCTGCCTCAAACACTGCGGCTCTCTCACAGCTCTCGTCCTGGAGATCACAATGGCTTATCTTTGCACGCCCCTGAAATGGAGTTTAAACGGTCCTAAAACGCCTGCGTTTGCCTAGTCACCCCCCCCGTTACCTCGCCCAAACACTGACTACCTATCATATCACTCACTTTGCGAGCGAATCCTCTGTGCGAGCGTGATCCCAATACAACCGCTGCCCGTGTGCAGTACAGAATTTGCATATGCACGGTTGCCGACAATCACTCGATCTGCGGAAATATCGGCATTGCGTAAATCTCAGAATCAGTCCCATCAAGTTTAGTTTCTATAATACTTTTAGTTGTAAGTTCCATAACTAACTTTTTTATATTTTCTCCGTAACTTCCTGCCACAAAAAACATAAGAAGCTGTGATGTAACCTAAATATATTGTTTTTCTTGTGTTACTATTATTTTACTTTATGTTTAATTGGGAGCAGTTGAGTTAGGTCAGGCATACATTAATGTAAAATGAGATTACTGTGTTTTTTTTGTTTATACCCTGATGTTGCTCTATTGCAACAAACTATATTATCTGTGCTTGAGCTTGTCATATTTTTATTATATCCTAAAACTTTAACTCTTAGAAAATAAAAAAAAGCTTTTCTTGAAGCTTGAAAAATTATGTTGAACTTGTAGCATTTACTAGTTAGTAGTATTACTATCTGCCGTCATAGATTTTAGGGTATGAGAGCAACAAATAATCACTAACAAATACAGTCAGTAAAATCAGGGGAGTAACTGGCATAACGTACAAAGAAGCATTGTCGGGTTTCCCCCCACCGACAACACCACAGCTGCAGTCCATGTGACAGCTATTTTCCTGTCCCTGAATAAAATTTTTCACATTTGTGTGGTTTGTAAGCTTTGAAACAATTGGATGGATGCATATTGTTTAAAATGTGTTCTACTGCTGCACAGCCAGGCTTAAAGTCTTCAATCAGATAAAAGCAATGTTCAAAAACTCCCCATAAAGTTGAACAAGTTCCAAGTCCATACTAGTAATGCCCTTAGTTTGGCAGCAGGCAACATCTGTAAAACATAAGAAATAAACAACGGGGTATACATCTAGTGCAGTTAAGTGTAATAAAAGCACAGTAAAAGTTGCAAATTATAACTATGTGTGCCCTAGATTCATGGCTTCTGTCTGGTGGACACAAGCTAATAAGTCACCCATTTGTTTTATTATTCCCTTTTGTTAACTTAACTTATTCCTAAACCTAGAAATAAACACACTGACACATGAATATGGAATTCAAAGAGGTCACAGCCAGAATTTATTGATCAAATTGAAATTCTAGAATAGGTGGCAAGAAGAAAGCAGTGCTCCAAGGCCACAGCCCAGTGGATATCAATACAAATAAAAAGGGGCGGATCCCCGCCCTGCACAGACTGACCTGGGGCAGTACCATCCTTCCCTAATTGGCACAGCATTGGTCCCTCCCTTGGAACAATGACCATGTCCCCCCTTTAGGCGGTGACAAACTGGCCGCTCTCAAAGGAAGAATGCTACCACAGGCACTCCTGCGCTAATAATAGGCCGCCCATGAGCACTGCTTCCCGCCAGGCTGCACCTCTACCTGTTGGGAGAAAATCACAGACAAATGCACAATCCAACAACAGAAAAATTTACACAAACCATCTTACACGGGTGGGTGGGTGGGGTTGAAATAAACTGGAAAGAGGAAGATGGCTCCCCTCACCAGGCTATTTATATGGAACCTCTAAGCCCTCCCTTAAATCCTACCATAGGCTTATACTCCTCAAGTGACGAATACTAACCACATCCCCCTCCAGCTTTTAACTCTTAACTTACCTAACAAAATTACATATCAAACAGGGTGCTTATCTATCCTCAAACTTATTCAAGTATTCGGATGCATTAAGTCACCCATTTGTTTTATTATTCCCTTTTGTTAACTTAACTTATTCCTAAACCTAGAAATAAACACACTGACACATGAATATGGAATTCAAAGAGGTCACAGCCAGAATTTATTGATCAAATTGAAATTCTAGAATAGGTGGCAAGAAGAAAGCAGTGCTCCAAGGCCACAGCCCAGTGGATATCAATACAAATAAAAAGGGGCGGATCCCCGCCCTGCACAGACTGACCTGGGGCAGTACCATCCTTCCCTAATTGGCACAGCATTGGTCCCTCCCTTGGAACAATGACCATGTCCCCCCTTTAGGTGGTGACAAACTGGCCGCTCTCAAAGGAAGAATGCTGCCACAGGCACTCCTGCGCTAATAATAGGCCGCCCATGAGCACTGCTTCCCGCCAAAGCCCGGTTCGCAGAACCAGGCCCGCCACCAAAACTGTGACCTTCTTAATGAAATTAAAACTGCAGAGGTCATCGGTCAACCGCTCTAGCCGCGCGCTCGTGAGATGTACCCCGTCGGGCCTATGCAAGCTCTCTGCCCCGTGACATAAACTTGGGTATTGTATGACGCGTCCACCAAACGCTAAATGACAAGCGTGCAATGGCCATATCTGTTCAATACCCACGAACGCGACCAAATCATTGCCTCCCAAGTCTGGCCCCAAACTTCTCCTCTGCTGCCCATGGGGCATCTAGCAGGCACTTACAGTGCATTTCTCGTAATCCTAAGCAATGCCACTTACGCACTCACAACCAAAATTGGGCATGTAACTCCAAAGGGTGCTGGCTAGCCCAGTAAATATAGGAATTTTCCCACACCCGACAGTTAGCACTCACAGACAACCCTGTCCGAAAGTTCACCTAGACAGAATTGGCATTTATACAGACAGATATTGGTATTTAATACAAACAGAAATTGCTATGTATAATAACAACAATAATCTAACCACTAGGAAAGGGAAACAAATAGTTGGGTGACCCATCTGAAGATGAAAAACAGCAAAACCTCCTTGAGGGCAAAAGCTGAAAATCCTTTCAGAATCCCTAGCGGCAGTAGGCATAAGGCCCCTGGGTTTCCCAACAAACTCGCAAGGAGCGCAACTACTTAATGCTACTTGTTTTAAATACGACTTCCACTGCCCTAGCTATAATATAATTCTGAAACACCCTCGTAAACTACGACCTGGACAAAAGGGAGTTAGATTAACATGGATAACCACTGCCCGCCACCTGGAGGGCAAACCCTATTAAAGTACCCCAAAGAGCAACTGGCCAAATCACTGGATCTGCATGCATCTGAATAGAAATCCCTCGCTCCCTGCCAGTTAATCTGTCTTAGACCCATCTATTCAGCACAAGCTCAATACCGGTTTGATAACCACCTTATTTTAACATTAAACTTTGATAGCGCAGAAATCTTAGTAGCAGCAACTAGCTCACCCATTCTAAAAGCCCTAAAGTAAGCTAATGAAAATGCTAACCAAAAAAGGGGGGGGGGAAGGCGCCTAGCACTTGACCGAAGCCACTCCTTTACTGGCCCAATCAAACCCTGTAATAGGGCTGCGTTGATGGGGCTCCGCGCAACGCCTTTGTTAGGACGCTCCCTTGCCCACCCTATTAAATACCTTTGTTAATACTCTCTTGCCCACCCTATTAAATGCCTTGTTTAATACAAATAATTTGTCAGGATCCGCCAAACGTGCAACTTGGAAAATTATACTGGGTAACGCTGGAGACAAGCCGCCTTGGAACGACCCCTGTCATAGCAGCTACAGACAAACTCTGCCATACAATCATTAACCATCTGAAACCGCCCGCTCTTGGAAGCTAAACACCTTGCCAATCGCACAAAACTAGCGTGTAGGTCTTAATGTACTTGGTGCCCATGACTTCTGTGCTAGTCCCTGGATGCCGGCGTGACAATCCGCCAGGCATGGAAGGGGAAGGAGAAACCATGTAAATTAGCAGGAGGCGCGAGCGAATGAAACATGTCCTACTGAACGATATAAGATGTCCACTATCTTGGTAGCAACGCCCGAAACATGCCGTGCCCTAAACTCAATATTCCTTAAACACATAGATGCCTAACCACTGCGAGGCCGGATCCAAGTCCGTCCTAGATTAGAGCCTTCTTATACCACACCTAAGTTATCACCAAACAGGATTTGCCTAATGCAAGGCTTGCTGGACCCAGTTCGACCGCCACTACAATTTAAAAATTCTCAAGAATAAGGATGTTCCTGTCTAGGCCCTGAACCCCACAGGAAACCGGCCAAGGCTCCGTGCCACACTCCCCTTCAAATGCACCACTTAATGAACAGGATGCATACGTAACGGTCTAAGTTCGGACTTGGCTACGGGTGACGTGTGCAGAACTGTACTCCGTTGAATTTGCGCATAAAAAACAAACAAATGCGCAGCATGTCCACTCCGCTCCAGAGGGACACATATGAGGTGACGAGGCTTCCTAACCCCTGCTGTGGCTCCTTCTAGCCGTCTACTGAAAAACCAACCCCTATGTATGACTCTAAATGCCAAACTGAGGGGGCCCGATAGCGACTGCAACTGTACTAGCGAAACTTTTTTTTTTTTTTTGCCAAAATGAAATGCTTCTAGCAACTCCCCAAAACGCCACGCCTTCGCCATAGGCAAGCGGCATAATCCTATCAAGGTATCGATTTCTATCCGCAAATAAGATAATGCGCATAACTGAACCTTCTTACCTGTCACGAGCCATCGGGGCTCCCATAACGACTAAACTAAGGAAATTAATTGAATACTGGTAAACTCTGGTATCTACTAGCCCCATAACATGAAAACATCCAGGTAGCGGGACACCACAGTATGTTCCAATACCCGCATGGACAACTACTGCAAAAAGTAACTAAAACCTTCAACTAAAGTACACGAAATGAAAAAGCCAATCGGCCGCCATGTATAAACAGTCATCTTAACCACAAGGCCATAAGGGCTTTCCCTCTGTGTAACGTAATTGAGCCCTGCAATTCCAAACCCCAAATATTTAAAGGACTCAGTGGGCAGCAGTCAAAAAGCAGATGCGATATCTGCCTTAGCTAGTAGAGCCCTCCCCCCGTTTGTTAAATGGCGCAGTGATCTGACAGATATTTTGTGTGATTGCCGAACCCTTCCATTTATGTAAGAGACTCTGTAACAACCCCAATTTACCCAATTCCTTCTACGACACCCCCTTGAAGGCGGTGCACCTAAACCGTACCAAAAGTGGGTGGAGCAAAAGGGGCCACGCATGGGCCCCCACCCGACTTCCGCTTACAGATTCCTCTCAGAAACCACGGATATTCCTGTGTCAAAGATAAATGCAAACCCACGCCAAAAACCCCCAAATTAATCAATGACGGTGCTTTTCTGAACACCTCTGCGCTGCTGCTGCAATATTCTCCTTGACCCTGTGCGGCAGACCAACGCGCACACCTTGGCTGGATGAATGCTCCCACAGAGCATGCAGATATGACTGTATCCACAGCCTGCCCCATATGACCCTGCGTGTTATTACACGCGTAGCACTACCAGCGGCTGATGCCCACAGATCTGGGCAGGCCAGAAAGGGCTGGTTCCGACCAACCGAGGATTCCGCAGGCAAGCTAGGCAGTTGGTCGAGCAAACCAAACCTCAACATCCTTGAAACCTAATTGAAAACACTGCCTGTCCCTCCTGTTGTGTCTGGACTCAAGGTAGCACGCCGCAAAAAACATAACATACCCGAAGGCCCCCGCCATTACTCCTGCTGACTTAGCCTGAACTAAACCTACGTGCGTCAGCCGTTATCACAAACATATCCACAAATTTACTCTTCACTAACCACTCCCTACTTTAAAACTTTAAATCTTTAAGGATAGCCATATTCGCTCAGTGAACCATAACCCGCGCTTCATCCGGTACCTCAATTGCTGACACTGTGTTAAATCTCTAAGGGCACCCTTGCTACCCATTAAATTTGCACTAAGTAACGCCTAAGCTTGCGCGGATTTACAAATGAACTGGAAGAATCGCTAGAATCATCAGTGGAAGGGGAATGTGTGCTGCGCAAATGGGTTAACACCATGCTCACCTGATCCTGACGTGGAAGGCCCAGCCACTGGCTCCTTTGTGTTCGCCAACAGTCCCTCGCTGCGCGGTGCGCCCACCACGACTTGATTCGACATCAGCACCATCTGTCCGCTGGACTTCGACAATGGTCCTAGACGCTCAAAAAACTGTGACCTGGGGGCTCGAAAAAATATCCGGTGAAACCCACGCAACAAAGTCCCTCCGCAGAAGAAAGAGCAGGAGATGCTGTAGCCAGCGGGGGTACAGGATCAGGTTTTGGGGGGAGGGGTGTGAGGAGGGGGTGGAAACATGTATGGGTTCAGGAAAACAGCTGTAGTGGCATGCGGCTGGATGGGCATAGCTATTGCGCCTTGTAGTGATGTGCCAATCCCTGGGAAAAAAGGGGGGGGGCCGCGTTAGCAGTGGAGGGGGCGAACTGGAGGAGAGTGGGGGGCAGTGGCTGGCAGTGCATAAGCGGGGCGGATGATAAGGGGCTGAAAAATGCATTGGGCTTATGTGCAGCATCCCGGTGGCAGGGAAATAAGGGGGGGGGGGCAGCCCGGCGGCGCGTCATTGTAGGCTTGAATGGGGCAGGATTATTGTGCTGTGCACCAGCCGCCCCTAAATGCAAGGGGGGGTGTAACCCCCACCCCAGGGTGCGGGGGGGAATGGGGACAAGTTGGTGGGTGGCGCGCTAGGGGACACCGCACCAAGGGAGTCTCTGGTGCTGGCAGAGCAGAGGGGAGGCTGTGCAGGGAGGTGCCCCCCTGTGGGGGCATGGGGGGGTTGGAGGGGTGCGGCAGAGCACCATGCGGCGCCTGGCTGCACAAGCTGGCCGCCGCAACCCTGTGGGTGGAGCTAGCTACCGGTGCAGGGAGCGGGATGGCCGCGCTTAGCGTGAGGGGAGACGGGGAGTGGGGGCCGTATAGCTAATATCGCTGCCGCTTGAGAGCAGGTGGCCGCGGGGAAGGGGTGGTCGATGTGGGGGGGCGGCAATCGAGAGCTGGCAGCGGGAGTGCAGGCAGGTGGTGTCTTGCGCCTGAGCGGACCATGGCCCTCGCATGGCTGGGGAAGCAGCCACGGAGGTGAGAGGCCTGGCAGCCAGGGGCGGGGGGGGGGGGGGACACGGGGCCTGTGTATCTGGAAATGACAGGGAGGGAGGGCACTGGCAGGTAACAGGGACTATATGGAAACACAAGCAGGGGAAGGGGGAAGAAAAGTATGGAACATGTGCAGAAAGGAAAGGACAGGGGGGAAATTAGAGATAGGAAGGTAGTAAAAGATAAAATTAACAGGAGACAGAGAGGGTGGTAGACCAGGGGAAATAAATGGGGTGTGAAATGTGAAAGAAGAAGAGAAAGACAGACATATAAAATACAATACATATGCCACTTAGCCAGCCTGGTTGAAATAAACTGGAAAGAGGAAGATGGCTCCCCTCACCAGGCTATTTATATGGAACCTCTAAGCCCTCCCTTAAATCCTACCATAGGCTTATACTCCTCAAGTGACGAATACTAACCACAT
The DNA here is from genome assembly GCA_031769625.1 of Taudactylus pleione. Classification (NCBI taxonomy): domain Eukaryota; kingdom Metazoa; phylum Chordata; class Amphibia; order Anura; family Myobatrachidae; genus Taudactylus; species Taudactylus pleione. Next base: position 14,328,473 of record JAUIMM010000224.1, on the reverse strand, counting down.
CCCCCTCCAGCTTTTAACTCTTAACTTACCTAACAAAATTACATATCAAACAGGGTGCTTATCTATCCTCAAACTTATTCAAGTATTCGGATGCATTTGGCAACATTGGGCCTGATTCAGAGCCGTTCGCTATTTGTGGTCGTTCGTTCAAAAACAAGGGGTGGCTATTCAAATGATCCGTTCGCAAATTGCAGTCTGTTCCCACCTCTAAGTCTGAACGAGCGAGCAAAACATACGCTCGTTTTTTTGATAAAAACGCCCCCTGGCCGCACGCACCATACGTCATGTCCGCTATTTATTAGATTAATCGAGTACATCGTACAGCGTATGAACTGCTCGCTATTCTTGTGGTTGGTGTTTTCAACCGCTATTTTGCGAGCAGTTCTGAGTTAAAAAAAACCAAGTGACGTGGTCAATGACGCTGCTGTATTAAATATGCACTCCCTTAAAACGCCCATTTTGACCTTTAAGCACGCCTGCGTTCGGATCTCCACTCCCCGTTTTCAAGCACCTTCCCCTGTTACCACCCACATACGCCTCATTCTGTCACTCAAAATAGCAGGCCCTCGCTATATTGCGTACCAACGATTTTCGGCCGCACTGACTGGTTCGCGCATACGTACTAAAAACCGTACGCATGCGCAGATGTGCGAACATCGCTCGGAACGAGCGTACTGCCGCTAGCGAGTGGCTCTGAATGAGGGCCATTGTCAGAAAACCTGTGAGAGGCTGATATAAGTTGTGTCAGTTGCTAGTCTGTCTCTCACTAACTGGGGAAAAAGGCAGCAGGCCTGTTGAGAGATACTACCGTATGAATACTGGATGTAAGTACTGTGGGGCTAATTCAGCGTGCACTGCTGAACGCAGATTCCCGATTATCGTGAATCTGCGCATGTGCAGGACCCTTTCTGCGAGTGTGCAGAATGGTTCCTGCTAACACATATGCTAGCCCTTGAATGCCTCTGACTGATTGATAGGCAGAGGCATTTAAGGGGCGGTGCGGGGGTGGGTGCGGCCATCGTTCCCGGAAACGGGGTGTGTCCGCCCCATTTTCCGGGAGTGGCCAGCCCCTGAGACTGCATGGACATACGCAGTCTGCTGGGCTCGCAAGCTGGCTAGCCTGAGTAAGCTGTGGCTTACTCGGCTGGCCGGCTGCCCAGCGTCGTCCACAATCGTGACCTTCGACCACCAATGGTCATGATGGTGATCCCAGCACTGTGACGCCTCTTGCTGCATTTGCATGATTGCAAGGATTGTGCTTGCTCTTGGAAACAAACTTTCAGTTTTCGGAGTTTGCTGAATATAAGGTGGTCCATTTGGGACCCCTGATGATGGATAGCCCGGTAACTAAAATATGCGGAAACTAGCAGCTGTTTTTGTGAAATTGCACATAGGAGGGTTTCTATCTTCCAGTACCTGCAATGAGATCTCACCTAGCAGTCAGTGACACTTCCAGACAGGTGAGCAGCATCTCTCTATACCTGTTTCAGTGCAGCTCTAATACCAAAGACGTGGCACTCTGGAGAGGTAAGTATTAAAAATATTGGTGCAGGGTGTGCGGTGTGGGCCCACCCTGCACCCATTATAGATACGACCCTGGCTGTATGTCTGTATTATGCTGCCCTCCCACCCCCACATATCTATGTTTTGTGTTATTCCCTCTCCTTCATCACAATATCTAAGCTTGCACAGAGGTCAAAACAACAAACAGGCATGATAACTTACCTCATGCATGCCATCCTCTCATGCTCCTCCAGTCTGTCCTCTGCCAACGCATCCCCGCCAATGCTCTGCAGTGGAGTACTAATGCTCTTCCAGTCTCTGACCATCATTCATTACATGACATCAGTGATGCTGCCAGGGACCTCAGGTCCTCTTAAGGCGCCCGCACCAGGTACTGCACCAACTGGCAGTAAAATAAACGACGTTAGTGCCTTGCTGCTGGGACCGTTAAAAGTGGAAAATAGTCACAACTTTCAGCTGGGGGAGCAGTCGTTAAAAAGTGAGCATTAGATCATATTTTTCTGGGATTTTAGTCATTCTTACTATAACTAGGTGGTTTTGATTAACCCCTTCACACCCATGCATTATGCATGAGCAGGTGAGTCAGTATATGACATCCATAAATACTAATGACAAAAAGGATAATGTTGCCTTCTGCTCATTATATGGAAAGTTTTGAGGGGGTGTCTATTTATAAATAATAGTAATAATTATAATGATATATTATTCACCTCAGTATGGATATTATGTTATAGGCTATTAAATTTTTTCTTCCTTTTTTTGTTTTCTTTATTTTAAATTAGAACAACGAACATGACTGTGCTCGAGATTGAAATTGCAGGGGACTGACCAATTATGCAGGCTGATATCTTAACCAGTCAATTCCAGGAAAACGTCTATATATTTAGCAGGAGGTCATGTACAGTACAAGGCAACAAATTAAAGTAATCCAAAGGTGAAACCTCCCACAAACTTGCTTTATATACTGTACTTGTACTGTGACTACTACTGACTCAGACCAAGGTTACTACTGTACAATGGTGTCACACATAATAGAGCTACATTAGCAAAGCTGTGAGGATACAGAAAACGGCACCAAGTCATTGTCATAATAAGATCAATTAATGCAAATGTTGGATAAGGCCGGTGGTGACCAGAGATAAGAACTGGGAGAAGTAGTACATAATCTGCCATATTCTTATTTATTGAACATATCTACAGTATGTATTATTTATTAATTTACCTTTTTTGTCGATATGTATATAGCACTTACATATTGCAGCGCTTTACAGAAAGAATATTTACCATTCACATCAGTCTCTGGGCCAGATTCATACCCGCTCGCGAACGCTCATCGCTCGCAAGTGGGTCGATGTTGCCCAAGTGCGCATGCGCACAACGGAGGCGACTCCATCGTGCGCATGCGCGAGACCTGAATAACGACGGCCAAGCCGTTGTTATGGGTCTCGCACCAAAGAGGACGTGCTGTCGATGGTGATTGACAGCATGTCCCCTTTGGTGGGCGTGCCGGGGGCGTGGCTGCCCAGACGGAGGAGTTCCCATGGGAACGCCTACCGTCTGGGGCCGGCCCCACTGACATCACTAGTGATGTCAGTGAGAGTGCTTTTGGCTCTGATAGAGCCAAAAGCACTCCAGGGCTTGCGGCAGCAAGCCCGATGGTCGCGATGGTCTTGACCATCGCGACCATCATTTTGGCCTCTCGCTATAGCTGTGGGTGGTCACCCACAGCTATGTGAGCGGCCAGGAGGCCACTCCAAAAAGTAGGAGGGACGGCCCTGAATCAGGGCCTCTGTCCCATTGGAGTTTATAGTATAAATTCCCTAAAACACAAGCACACATAATTTTTCAAAAGCCAAGCCAGTATGTCTTTGACTTGCCAGAGAAAGCACACATGAGGAAAACATACAAACTTCACACAGATATAGCCCCATTTGGAATCAAACCCATGAACACAGTGCTGTGAGGCAACAACTGTAACCACCGTGCTGCCCGCAATGGAAGGAATTGCCTTAGATAAGTAACATTGTAAATACATATGTCAAAAGTGAAAGATGGCAAGAGAAACTAGATACCTTAAAGGCCATTCATTCTAATTTATTTCCGTTGTTTTAGTGTCATTTTCAAAAACATCTGACATTTGTGAATGCCAATCGAATGAGTAAAGTATTAAAAACTGATATATTTTAATGCGGTCTGCAATTTAGCTGAAGGACATAGACAGACCTCATGCAGAAAGCCATTTCTATACATTCCTACATCCTCCTGCACTTAATGAGACGCAAAGTATATAGGATCATTCAGGTGACAGTATTATTCCCTAATTGCCTTTTTAGTGATATTGTAACAATGCCTTTGTGCTTCTAAAGACATTCATCTTTGGTTTACATGCCAGTGTTTCCATTGTATCATTAAAGTGTATTATTGTCTTACTTCTGTTGCTAGAGGGTCATTTTATTTATCCTGATCTTTATTTCATACTTTTGATTACTTTGTTTACACAATGACTGAATATGTATATTAGAAATATATTATGGGGGTTGGCGGGGGAGGGATTTGGTTTGGGGGTACTGGCAGTGCTACACCTGTTTGTTATAAAGGTTGATGTTATCTGGAATTAACTAATATGTGTGCTGGAATGGGAATTGATGTTGTCTGTGTTTGAGTAGAGTTTTATTGATGTATGTCTTGTGGGTAATAATACATTTTGTGGTGTGGTGTGAAGGTGTCAAATGTGATTGAAAAATGCACAATACACAATACGCAGTTGAAAAGATGATATAAATATCAAAATCAGAGATGAGTGGTTCCGTTCTGCTGAAAACTGACCACACCTGAACTGAATTGGGCGGTTCGGGGGGGGAGGGGGTGTGTGATGACGCGATTCGCGATGAAACACGTCATCATAGCCCCGCCCCCTGTTTTATAATTCCGGTAATATCGGCATTGTAAAGCGGGGGCGGGACCGTGATGACGCGATCGCGACGGTATGCCCCCGCCCCACCCACTGAAGCCGCCCCCACCCTCCCTTCTGCACCGACCAGGCAGCCCTCACCCAGAAGGGGCTGCCAGAAAGTCGGTAAATATGGTCCCGGCTCAGATCTTCCCACAAGTCAGATCTCGGAACTAAAAAACAGATCTCGCGTATTTTTGATTGCATGTACGTCCCTCTCGCGTGGGAGGGACTTACATGCTTACATGCAGGTACAAAAATTTGTCAAAAATGACTGGAAATGACTGAAAATGAATATTATTAATGGTAATAATACTACAGGAACAAAAACAGGCACAAGTTACATGATTTTAGTGGTTTATATAACAAATTTTAAAGAAATCCAAAAGCGAAACTGACCTAAAACACTTCAGGGTGGTTTTGCCAAAATGAAAACACACTGATGATTTAGAACCAAAACACGGGGAGGCTGCACAATTCTCTAAAAAAATTACAGTGAGATGTGGACTTGTTACTGATTCTGCAAAACGTAGCCGTCATGAGGATGGGGTTGCTAAGGGTAGGGAGGAGGTGGAGGGATTGGTACACAGAACAAAACCGGTATACCACAATAGAGTATCAAAAGTGGAAGCTCTCAAATAGGTCTTTAATTGTAAACGTTGAGTCCTCAGGGTAATCAGTTCTCTGCACGTAGGTATAGCAAAGACTGAGGTATGGATTTTACAATTCTTTTATGCTGCATCTCGCTTGCAGCTTTAAAGTACAAATATACCTGCTCCTTAACAGTAAGTGCTTTGTGCGTATGGGCTGGGCTGATACAACACACCATCCCTGACTCCTGTCTGTCACAACACATCCCTGACTCCAGTGTGTCACAACACATCCCTGACTCCTGTGTGTCACAACACTCCATCCCTGACTCCTGTCTGTCACAACACATCCCTGACTCCTGTCTGTCACAACACATCCCTGACTCCAGTGTGTCACAACACATCCCTGACTCCTGTGTGTCACAACACATCCCTGACTCCTGTGTGTCACAACACTCCATCCCTGACTCCTGTCTGTCACAACACTCCATCCCTGACTCCTGTCTGTCACAACACATCCCTGACTCCAGTGTGTCACAACACATCCCTGACTCCTGTGTGTCACAACACTCCATCCCTGACTCCTGTGTGTCACAACACTCCATCCCTGACTCCTGTGTGTCACAACCAGTGGCATAACTAGGGTATTTGGAGCCCAGGGCAAATTTGAAAACGGAGGCGCCCCCCCCCCTAACACACCGACATGCGCGCGGGAAAAAATGGGCGTGGTCACTTTAAATGGGGCGTGTCAACATGACACACACCTTTATTTTCACACTGAACATTCCTATCCATATGCACCTTAACCCCAGTAGTACCCCTTATACAGTACCCCCAGTATGCAGTTGTGGTCCCTCTTATGCAGGCCCATAGTAGTGCCCCTTATACAGTACCCCCAGTAGTGGCCCCCCCAAATGCAGTGCCCCACGTAGTGTTCCCCTTATGTAGTGCCCCCAGTAGCAGTCCCCACAATGCAGTGCGCCCAGTAGCAGTATCCCCTTATGCAGTGCCCTTTATCTGGTGCCCCCAGTAGTAGTCCCCCCCTATGCAGTGCCCTTTATATAGTGCCCCCAGCAGTAGTCCCCCCCCCATGCAGTTTTCCCAGTAGTGGTCCCCTTATGCAGGCACCCTGTAGTGATCCCCCCTATCCAGTGCCCCCTGTAGTGGCCCTTCCTATTATTGCCCCCAGTAGTGGTCCCCTGAGTGCAGTGCCTCTAGTAGGCCCCTTTCATAATGCCCCCAGTGGTAGTTCCCCCCCAAGTAGTAGTCCCCAGTAGAGTAGGTGCTCCCAATGGTGCCCCCAGTAGTAGCCACCCCTCCCCCAGTAGAGGTCCCCCCAGTAGTGGCCACCCCTCCCCCAGTAGAGGTCCCCCCAGTAGTAGCCACCCCTCCCCCAGTAGAGGTCCCCCCAGTAGTAGTCACCCCTCCCCCAGTAGAGGTCCCTCCGGTAGTAGCCACCCCCCTCCCCCGTTCTGCAGATAGGTTACAAAAAAATATATATATATATACCTATAAAAATATACTTACCTGAATCTCTGCTCCTGCTCCTGGTCCTGATCGCGACGCCGCTCCCGCCTGGACGGGCGCGCTCAGCATTATGGGACAGACGTCATGACGTCAGTCCCATTACCCACTGCAGGACGGACGGAAGTCTGGCTCTTGCAGTGGGTGCTGCAGCAGTCAATGAGAGTCTATCTGACTCTCATTGGCTGCTGTTTAACACACGCATCGCCGCCAGCGCTGGCGGCGATGCGTGTGTTATGCACAGCCTGAGCCTGCCTCCTGGGGGAGGGAACGGGCTCAGGCGTGCAGCACAGGACCGGCGCTGGAAGCCTAGCGCCGGTCCTGTGTAAATGTGTAGCGCTGACCGCACTCATTGCGGTCGGCGCTACACTATCTAACTAGAGCGGGCGGGCCGGTAACGTGGCCAGTGGCGCCCCCCCCCCCCCCGCGCCGCCGGTCCAACGGCGCCCAGGGCACGAACCCCGCCCGCCCTGCCCTAGTTACGCCACTGGTCACAACACTCTATCCCTGACTCCTGTGTTTCACAGCACTACATCCCTGACTCCTGTGTGTCACAACACTCCATCCCTGACTCCGGTGTGTCACAACACTCCATCCCTGACTCCTGTGTGTCACAACACTCCATCCCTGACTCCTGTCACAACACTCCATCCCTGACTCCTGTGTGTCACAACAGTCCATCCCTCACTCCTGTCACAACACTCCATCCTGACTCCTGTGAGTCACAACACATCCCTGACTCCTGTGAGTCACATCACATCCCTGACTCCTGGGTGTCACAACACTCCATCCCTGACTCCTATGTGTCACAACACATTCCTGTCTCCTGTGTGTCACAACACTCCATCCCTGCCTCCTGTGAGCCCCATCACTCCATTCCTGTCTCCTGTAACTTTCATCACTCAATCCCTGACACCTGCATATCCTGTTTCTCTTTCTCCAAAACCAGGATGTCCCTTCACTCCATATCCATCACCAGTATGTCCTATTTCTCTGATTTCTGAATGTACCATCACTTTTTCTCTGCCCCAAGTGCACCCTCTCACTCCATCTCTGACTTCTGTGTTCCCTGTCACAACATACATGACTACTGTACTTCGTGAACCTTCATTCCTGCCTCATACATGCTGTCACACCATCCCTGACTCCTGTACACCATGCACCTTCATCAATGACTCCATGCACCTCCATCACTGACTCCTGTACACCATGCACCTCCATACCTGAATCCTGTACACCATGCACCTCCATACCTGACTCCTGTACACCATGCACCTCCATCCCTGACTCCTGTACACCATGTACCTCCATCCCTGACTTCTCTACACCATGCATCTCCATACCTGCCTCCTGTACACCATGCATCTTACCTGACTCCTGTACACCATGCACCTCCATACCTGACTCCTGTACACCGTGCACCTCCATACCTGACTCCTGTACACCGTGCACCTCCATACCTGACTCCTGCACACCGTGCACTTCCATACTTGACTCCTGTACACCATGCACCTCCATACCTGACTCCTGTACACCGTGCACCTCCATACCTGACTCTTGTACACCGTGAACCTCCATACCTGACTCCTGCACACCGTGAACCTCCATACCAGACTCCTGTACACCGTGCACCTCCATACCTGACTCCTGTACACCGTGCACCTCCATACCTGACTCCTGTACACTGTGCACCTCCATACCTGACTCCTGTACACCGTGCACCTCCATACCTGACTCCTGCACACCGTGCACTTCCATACTTGACTCCTGTACACCGTGCACCTCCATACCTGACTCCTGTACACCGTGCACCTCCATACCTGACTCTTGTACACCGTGAACCTCCATACCTGACTCCTGCACACCGTGAACCTCCATACCAGACTCCTGTACACCGTGCACCTCCATACCTGACTCCTGTACACCGTGCACCTCCATACCTGACTCCTGTACACCGTGCACCTCCATACCTGACTCCTGCACACCGTGCACTTCCATACTTGACTCCTGTACACCGTGCACCTCCATACCTGACTCCTGTACACCGTGCACCTCCATACCTGACTCTTGTACACCGTGAACCTCCATACCTGACTCCTGCACACCGTGAACCTCCATACCAGACTCCTGTACACCGTGCACCTCCATACCTGACTCCTGTACACTGTGAACCTCCATACCTGACTCCTGTACACCGTGCACCTCCATACCTGACTCCTGTACACCGTGTACCTCCATACCTGACTTCTGTACACCCTGCACCTCCATACCTGCCTCCTGTACACTATGCACCCCCATACTTGATGCCTGTACACCATGCACCTCCATCAATGACTCCATGCACCTCCATCCCTGACTCCTGTACACCATGCACCTCCATACTTGATTCCTGTGCACCATGCACCTCCATACCTGACTCCTGTACACCATGCACCTCCATCCCTGACTTCTCTACACCATGCATCTCCATACCTGCCTCCTGTACACCATGCACCTTACCTGACTCCTGTACACCATGCACCTCCACCGTGCACCTCCATACCTGACTCCTGTACACCGTGCACCTCCATACCTGACTCCTGCACACCATGCACTTCCATACTTGACTCCTGTACACCATGCACCTCCATACCTGACTCCTGTACACCGTGCACCTCCATACCTGACTCCTGTACACCGTGCACCTCCATACCTGACTCCTGTACACCTTGCACCTCCATACCTGACTCCTGCACACCATGCACTTCTATACCTGACTCCTGTACACCGTGCAACTTCATACCTGACTCCTGTACACCATGCACCTGCATACCTGACTCCTGTACACCCTGCACCTCCATACCTGCCTCCTGTACACCTTGCACCTCCATACCTCACTCCTGTACACCTTGCACCTCCATACCTCACTCCTGTACACCTTGCACCTCCATACCTGACTCCTGTACACAGTGCACTTCCACACCTGCCTCCTGTACACCCTGCACCTCCATACCTGCCTCCTGTACAGCCTGCCCCACCATACCTGACTCCTGTACAGCCTAAACCTCCATACCTTACTCCTGTACACCATGCACCTCCATACCTGACTCCTGTACACCATGCACTTCCATACCTGACTCTTGCACACCATGCACTTCCATACTTGACTCCTGTACACCATGCACCTCCATACCTGACTCCTGTACACCGTGCACCTCCATACCTGACTCCTGTACACCATGCACCTCCATACTTGATGCCTGTACACCATGCACCTTCATACCTGACTCCTGTACACCGTGCACCTGCATACCTGACTCCTGTACACCCTGCACCTCCATACCTGCCTCCTGTACACCTTGCACCTCCATACCTGACTCCTGTACACAGTGCACCTCCATACCTGCCTGCTGTACACCCTGCACCTCCATACCTGCCTCCTGTACAGCCTGCCCCACCATACCTGACTCCTGTACAGCCTAAACCTCCATACCTGACTCCTGTACACCCTGCACCTCCATACCTGCCTCCTGTACACCTTGCACCTCCAAACCTGACTCCTGTACACCATGCAGCTCCATACCTGACGTCTGTACACCATGCACCTTCATACCTGACTCCTGTACACCGTGCACCTGCATACCTGACTCCTGTACACCCTGCACCTCCATACCTGCCTCCTGTATACTTTGCACCTCCATACCTGACTCCTGTACACAGTGCACCTCCATACCTGACTTTTGTACACCCTGCACCTCCATACCTGCCACCTGTACAGCCTGCCCCACCATACCTGACTCCTGTACAGCCTAAACCTCCATACCTGACTCCTGTAGACCATGCACCTCCATACCTGACTCCTGTACAGCCTAAACCTCCATACCTGACTCCTGTAGACCATGCACCTCCATTCCTGACTCCTGTACAGCCTAAACCTCCATACCTGACTCCTGTAGCCCATGCACCTCCATACCTGACTCCTGTATCCCCTGTACCTCCATGCCTGACTTCTGTACACCGTGCACCTCCATCCCTGACTGCTGTTCACCATGCACCTCCATCCCTTATTCCTGTACACTGTACATCCCATCACACTATCTATTACTACTGTAAATTCCAAAAATGAATAATGAATAGCTACTGACAGAGCCGTAGCTAGACATTTTGGTGCCCTGTAACAGAAAGTGCATTGGCGCCCTCGCCCCCCCCCCCCCCCACCCCCCCCCCGACCAAAAAAAGGAACATGCTTTTACAGGGATGTGACACAATAGTAAACCCAATTTAAATTACACAACATAGTATTGTCTCTTAATCACGTTACGCCACACAGTAGTTTTCCTTATATATTATTCCAAGGAGTAATGCCCCTTACATGTTATGCCACCCAGTAATCCCCTTTTACATTAATTTCACAGAGTAATGCCCCATACGCATTATACCACCCAGTAATGCCCCTTGTAGTTACAAGGAGCAGGTTGGAAAGTTGCAGGTTATAGGGGTATCACACTTATATTGGGGGCAGTTACAGGGTGTAGTAGGGCAGTTACAGGATGCATAAGTGCAGATGCAGGTCGGTTCACTTATTGCATGCCGGGGTACAGTTGCATGGGGGTGCAGGGGTGTCACATGCATGGGTGATAGTTACACGGTGCAGGGTGGGAGTTACAGGATGCACTTATTTGGTGCAGGGGTGTAACTTGCATGAGGGTGATTACACTTGCATGGGTGATAGTTACATGGTGCAGGGTGGGAGTTACACTTATAGGGTGCAGGGGTGTAACTTGTATTAAGGCTATTACAGGGAGCAGAGGTGGAAGTTGCAGGGGTGCAGTAACAGTGTGCAATGGTGATAGTTGCAGGCAGGGCAGTTGCAGGTTGTGGGGGTTTCAGCTGCAGGGGGAACAGTTGCACTGTTGGCCCCCCGCATGAAATACGGTACTAAATGAAAGAGCTGGAGGAGGCTGCCCGACCCGCTCCTCCACCAGCTTACAGTACCATAGTCAGACTGCAAAACAAGCTTTCAATAAAGCTTGTTTTGGAATCAGCGCGCGTGACGTCATGACGTCACGGCGCGCCTCCGAAGGTGAACATCGGAGGAGCCGCAGATCGTGGAGGAAGGAGCCGCCTCCGGATTCTTCTTATTGTAAAGGTAAGTGGGGAAATGGCTGCATTCAACAGGGAGAGGGACAGGCTGCATTCAACACCAGGGTGGTGGGGGGGGCGGGGCAGGAGAGGCACAGGCTATAGTCAACAACAGGGGGGGAGGGAGAGGCACAGGCTGCATTCAACAACGGGGGGAGGGAGAGGCAGAGGCTGCATTCAACAACGGGGGAGGGAGAGGCAGAGGCTGCATTCAACAACGGGGGAGGGAGAGGCACAGGCTGCATTCAACAACGGGGGGGAGAGAGAGGCAGAGGCTGTATTCAACAACGGGGGGATTGAGAGGCAGAGGCTGCATTCAACAACGGGGGAGGGAGAGGCAGAGGCTGCATTCAACAACAGGGGGGGAGAGAGAGGCAGAGGCTGTATTCAACAACGGGGGGAGAGAGAGGCAGAGGCTGCATTCAACAACGAGGGGGGAGGGAGAGGCAGAGGCTGCATTCAACAACGGGGGGAGGGAGAGGCAGAGGCTGCATTCAACAACGGGGGGAGGGAGAGGCAGAGGCTGCATTCAACAACGAGGGTTGAGGGAGAGGCAGAGGCTGCATTCAACAACAGGGGGGGGAGAGAGAAGCAGAGGCTGCATTCAACAACGGGGGGGAGGGAGAGGCAGAGGCTGCATTCAACAACGGGGGGGAGGGAGCGGCAGAGGCTGCATTCAACAACGGGGGGAGAGAGAGGCAGAGGCTGTATTCAACAACGGGGGGAGGGAGAGGCAGAGGCTGCATTCAACAACGAGGGGGGAGGGAGAGGCAGAGGCTGCATTCAACAACGGGGGGGAGGCAGAGGCTGCATTCAACAACGGGGGGGAGGGAGAGGCAGAGGCTGCGTTCAACAACGGGGGGAGGGAGAGGCAGAGGCTGCATTCAACAACGGGGGGGAGGGAGAGGCAGAGGCTGTCAATGTTAAATAAAATAAGCCCTACCCCGAATATAAGCCCTATGGTGTTTTTTTGGCCCAAAAAAAAAAATAAGACAGTGTTTTATTATCGGGGAAACACGGTAATTGCTGCTTCACCATTTAACTTTAGTGGACAGGGGAGAGAGGGTTACTTACTGCAGCTGCCATAGAGGGAAGAAACCAGCAGGAGCCAGGAGGAGAGTGGAGCTAAAGATGATGCACCTCCTATGTGGTGACTGGAGGAGCTTGGTCTCCTGAGCGCTCCTCCACGCTGCGGGCTGCTGACAGGCGCTGGGCTGGCAGGCTGCCAGTGCCTGTCTTAATTGCCGGTAAATGACATGTGACTCTGGGGCGGGGCTATGTACACCCTTCGGACCCACACAGTCCGGCCGGCCAGTGCACTGCAGTGAGAACTTGGAGCTGAGCCACGCTCCGCTAGTAACTACATACTAGTGGGCGTCAAGCAAATAGATATTGCATGCGTCCGGTTCCGCCCTCAGAGCATCTGCGCTCTGTGCGACTGCACCGGCCGCACCACCCTAGCTACGGCCTTGGCTCCTGAAAAGAAGAAATACTGTTGTCTTTTTATATGCACCACGACAACCAAGAGACCTACTATAAACTTCTGTCAAGCTGAACTTGTTTGAAATGTGTTATATTTCTGTTTTGGGAAGTGCTTTGCACCATCTGTAAAACTTCTGTAGTTGTGGGAAAGAAAATTCACAAATTAGAGGTCAGCAGACCTGCAGGAAACAGATAAGCCCGCAAAGTATTGTCTCGTTAGCTAGTAAAAAGGTTGATCTTTAACCGCTTTTTTCCCAAACACCACTGAGAAATTGTCTTTTTTTTATTTAATAAAGTTTAAAAAGTATTTTTAATAATATATTTATATATTTTATTGTAAAAAAACTATCCACCCATGTCCATAGACCTCCATTTAAAAATTTCTTCCCACACATAAATCTCTAATAACAGTTTGTTTTAAAAACCAACCCCACCCCGTAAGAAAGTTAAAAAAAGGGGTTTTTTTGCACTCCTCCTGACCTGTGACCTGTATTTTTCTTTATTATTATTTGAGCCCCCCACTCTCCCCCTCCAGCCTCATATTTTACCCTCCACCCCCAACTGATACTAGATGAGATTGGAGAGTCACATGTGGGATGAGCCAATGGTCGACTGGCATGTACATACTGGAAAGGGATAGGGGTCCGGGCCCCAAGATTTCTTTTGCCGGTCCTGCTGATTGCCCGTAAAATATGGGTATAACTGTACGTAGGGTTTATATTTTCTATTTTATAGCATAGATATGTGGTTAGTTGGAGGATATATCTGAGCTTCTCTTTGTTGACAATGTAATGTATACAGTAGATGCCGCCTCTCCAGTTTCGAGCGACTTCTGGCTTTTACATAAATGTGTAGTCTGTTGGGTCTTGTTTGTGTTTATCTTTGAAATGGCTGGAGACAATGGCCCACATGTGTAATAGGATGCAATATGCAGATACCACAGCAATTTGGTTTTGCCTTAAAACTAATTGTCACTTTAAATCTAGCAGATATATCTCCAGAATGGTGCTGATGCCCTGAAATCGCTGGCTATTAGATTAGTGGCTTCCTCATTTTTCATGTCCCATGTGGATATTTCTTATGTGTTCTGCAATGGGAGTTGTGAGAAGTCTGATGCGCCATATGTATTCTATCGCACTGGGACATGTTAGAGTGTATATAATTATAACTCCTTTGTTATTGCATATTATTATGTTTTGCATGATTTTATGTATTTTGCCTATTAGTCTTGCAGTAATTTCTATTAATGGTTTTGTGTTGCGTTGGCCTGTGGTAGTGTGTTATTGGCAGTTTCCACAATAATAGAAGTCTCTTGTGTCTTTTCTTGACAGGCTTTGTGTAGATTTGATGTGGTTTCTGGCTCATTCCTTTTTCATGCCCAGGGCTTTCCTGTAGACTAATAAATATATTGCTTGTCATTTCCTATTTGCTTAATTTACTACTAAAGTTCATCATTATGCACAGGTCCAGGATTTGAGCAACAATTAGAGATTTCACTGCATATCATCTGTTTACTGCACTTACTCATTTGCTATCCATACTCTAACGGGGATCAGACAATAGTGTTTTAATTGTCTTGGCAATGTCTTCGTTGCCAAAGTTCCCATAATGTTACAGCTTATTATCAAAGCTGTCAGAAAACAACTGTAAACAGCATTACTAAAGTTCTCCTTATCCTTACTAGTAGCAGAGCCATAGCAGTTGCAGCATACACATCTGGGCCCAAGTTCACAATCCCAAATGTTCTTATAACAGCCATTTTGCTGGAGTCTCATTTATAGGGGCCTAGTTCTGAATTTGTACTAAATTCCTAAATTCATTTTTAGAAGTAAATATTTTTTTTTTATCAAAAAAGTACAGTCAGGACAGTCCTTCTGATAAGAGGCTGTCTCAGTGAGTAGAAAACATTATAGTTAGAGCTTTCGGACCCGGCCATGCAACTGCATGTGTGTAGCAATTAGGCCGTGCACCTGCATGCATGGTGAAACACATGAGGATCAGGAATGGTTCCACCAGAGAGAGATCATAAGATCCCATAGGAGAAAGTGGGCTAATGCCATCTTCACATGGCATCTGCTAAGCATTTCAGTTCTTGTTATATCACCGCCCCCATAGAAAACTATGCAGACGGTTTCTGCGAGCTGTGTTGTTCTGTATCTCTGGGGTTACATCATAAATCAGAGTGATACTTAGTTTCTCTAATGATGATCTTCACTTCAATATACATGTTGATCTATCCCCTATGTCAGTACCTTCTAATGGGGACCATGGGCCAATATGTCCAACTCTTATAAGGAAAATAAATTCTATTTTCAGGGAAATTATTTGGAGCACGGGCAAATGTTATTCTTACTTGAACCACAAAGCAAGTACAATTATTTAGTGGTACTTTATGTTATGTTGGAGCCTCAGCCTGATAATAGAATCTCTGCAGTGGCATAACTTGGAGGTGGGGGGGGGGTTTGGATGCAGGGGACGAGACCACTCATCCTGCTAAAGAAATCTTTAGCACTAATGTTTATTGTGCTGGGGTTTGAGAATGATGGAGCAGAGGCCAGGCCCAGAGACAGAGGGGTACTAGGGGGACAAATGTACTGGGCCCAAGCTTCCATGGGGCCCTGGGAAATCACCCCGGGGCCCCCACTAAAAAAGAAAACCGGAACAGTCAACACAGTCACCTGCAGTGCTGCGGTGACGGGGAGGGCTGAAATGGCACAAGGGGCTGTTTGATGTAGTTTTTTATTGTATGCAGCCAGGGCAAATAGGGGCTGGCACCAGTGTAGCAATGATTGATCCCGACTGACGTAGATATACAATAGTGCTTCCTGGTG
This sequence comes from Taudactylus pleione, assembly GCA_031769625.1. Lineage (NCBI taxonomy): Eukaryota > Metazoa > Chordata > Amphibia > Anura > Myobatrachidae > Taudactylus > Taudactylus pleione. Next base: position 14,312,451 of record JAUIMM010000224.1, on the reverse strand, counting down.
GCTAGCCCCTCCCTAGGGACCAGCCTCCTTACAGCATGTTCAGCTCGGCCATGGCACACCATCAGTCAGTGGCTGACCTGTCCCTTTTCCTCCTCCCGACTCCCGCGCAAATATCCGACCCAGCCCGGCTCCTCAGACTCCTCTCCCATAGACGCAGTCACTGGTAGTGATGGGCGAAAAAAAATAGTATCATCATGCCACTGAATAAGACACAATGGGGTCTATTTACTAAGCAGTGTTAGGAGACAGAGTGAAAAGTAATAAGGCGCCAGCCAATCAGCTCCTAACTGCCATCTCACAGGCTGTGTTTGAAAAGTTGGGAGCTGATTGGCTGGCACCTTATCACTTTTCACTCTGTCTCCTAACACTGCTTAGTAAATAGCCCCCTATACCTCAGCTGGCGAATGGACTACCACTGCAGGTCTCCACACGGTATGTCAAACACAGGCCACTTACAAGGCACTATTGAGACAGTGAAACAGAGGACATAGACTTAACATCTATATACAGTATCTGGAGATCGGAGGTCAAACCAACTATAAAATTTATATGTAGATCCTAATGAGCTTTTTATAATTTTTTAATATGTGTTTGTCATAAATTTTTATATTCTATTTTAATAAATTGCTTTCTGCACTATAGGGTTATCTTTCTGTGAGTTCTGTGGTACCTACAAGACTTGTGGTTTCATGTACAATTTGAATTAGGGGCACTCTGTGGCATATAATGAGAATTGGGGGCACTGTGTGGCATATAATGTGAATCGGGCACACAGTGGCATATAATGTGAATTGGGGACACTGTGGAATATAATGTGAATTGGGGCACTGTGTGGCATATAATGTGAATTGGGGCACTGTGTGGCATATAATGTGAATTGGGGACACAGGCATACAATGTGAATTAGGGACACTGTGGCATATAATGTGAATTGGGGACACTATGGCATATAATGTGAATTGGGGCACTGTGTGGCATATAATGTGAATTGGGGACACTGTGGCACATAATGTGAATTGGGGACACTGAGACATATAATGTGAATTGGGGACACTGAGGCATATAATGTGAATTGGGGACACTGTGGAATATAATGTGAATTGGGGCACTGTGTGGCATATAATGTGAATTGTGGTACTGTGTGGCATATAATGTGAATTGGGGCACTGTGTGGCATATAATGTGAATTGGGGACACTATGGCATATAATGTGAATTGGATCACTGTGTGGAATATAATGTGAATTGGTGCACTGTGTGGCATATAATGTGAATTGGGGACACTGTGGCATATAATGTGAATTGGGGCACTGTGTGGCATATAATGTGACTAGGGGCACTGTGTGGCATATAATGTGAATTGGGGACACTGAGGCACATAATGTGAATTAGGGACACTGAGGCATATAATGTGAATTGGGGACACTGAGGAATATAATGTGAATTGGGGCACTGTGTGGCATATAATGTGAATTGGGGACAATGTGGCATATAATGTGAATTGGGGCACTGTGTGGCATATAATGTGAATTGGGGGGACACTGAGGCATATAATGCGAATTGGGGACACTGAGGCATATAATGTGAATTGGGGCACTGTGTGGCATATAATGTGAATTGGGGACACTGAGGCACATAATGTGAATTGGGGACACTGTGGCATATAATGTGAATTGGGGACACTGAGGCATATAATGTGAATTGGGGACACTGGAATATAATGTGAATTGGGGCACTGTGTGGCATATAATGTGAATTGGGGACACTGTGTGGCATATAATGTGAATTGGGGACACTGTGGAACATAATGTGAATTGGGGCACTGTGTGGCATATAATGTGAATTGGGGACACTGTGTGGCATATAATGTGAATTGGGGACACTGGCATATAATGTGAATTGGGGACACTGTGGAACATAATGTGAATTGGGGCACTGTGTGGCATATAATGTGAATTGGGGCACTGTGTGGCATATAATGTGAATTGGGGACACTGTGGAATATAATGTGAATTGGGGCACTGTGTGGCATATAATGTGAATTAGTGGTGGAGTGCGACATATACTGTGATTTGAGGTCACAGTGTTAGGCATGATGAAAATTTTTTATGGGGCCTAATATTTGAGTCTCTTAGTGAGAGGAGTATTAAAAAAATGTTTATTTTACAATATCAAACTCCCTAAAGATTCTGGGGACTCGGCCAGTAACTTAATATTTGTACATGGACTTTATCCCTGTTATGCTTATATTAATTTGTGTTTCCAGTTTACTTACTTACAGTACCAAGAACAGATAGAGGGCCCCAAGAATTTGACTGTACCGTGCCCCAAGATTTCTGTTGCCGGCCCTGGCAAAGAGGAGCGAGCGGATACGCAGGTTGGTGGGTGGACTGTGGCTGGCCACGCCACCCACCCAGTTGATGCACATTACTCCTTTTCCCCTCCACTCCCCTCCCCTTGTAGGGTCCATACAGTCTGTTGATGGGATGTACTGTATGGCGGTTACTGCAATGCTGTGTGTACTGTATGGCAGTCACTGGAGGCTCGATTTACTGTATGTGTATAAAAAGAAGCTGCGACACATAAAATAAATACAGTTACAATTGTATATTACAACCTTACTCTGCGTTATTTAAGAACAGAATTGTAGATAGAAAAGTAACAGTTGGCAATATTTTAGGTTGTGGTCCAAGCCGTTGCAGAGTTACCACTACTGCATTACTATAGTGCCTGGACAGTAGGACGGGTCGTCCCCCAAATTTTGTTACAGGAACCGGCAATGTCGAGCACGACCCCTGGGTCCAAATGAGACAGTACCTTAATTTTACGCTTTTTGTCACAGGCCAAAAGACCACAAAGTTTCTACTCAGACACACGCATACCTTCTAATATGTAGATACATAAAATCCAGACAGAATAAGGACCATATCTAATCCGCCCTGAGCCACAAAGAAATGCCCACTTTAGATTAAATGCCAGCCCCTTTGGAGGCCCACAAATTAGGACTGTCATCCCAAAATCTGGACAGCTTGGAGGTATGCATACTGTACATAAAGAATAGAAGCAGGGGTGTACTCCATATGCACCTGACAGACAAATAAAGAACATTGGTTAAAACATGCATGCTACATTATGGGCTTCCCCATATTTTCCATATGGCCCATGTATAATTTTATTTTTGCTTCATTATCTGCACATCAGCTCTCACTTTTGTTATACAGTGTGAACATTCTTTGAAATAATATTGTATAAGCCGGAAATTTGACCACATGTTAGATATTCCTGAACCTTAATTATTTTATTAAGCTATTTTCCTTTTGCTGTTTTGTTTGTACATAAAAGTCTGTTTCAAGAGCTAGCAATCTAGTGGAATGTTGAGCTTTTGTTTGTGGTTTGTTCAATTCTACGTCAAATCAGGCCCCACCGGGGGGGTTAGGAGAAAAAAAGTGGAAGTTCTGTAATGTAAAACAGGTGTCCCCCCCTCCCTCTTTATTTCAGGCAGCTGAGACCAGGAGCAGTGTCAGATCCTGGCAGTGCATCCATGTAATACAGAGGCCGCAAGGCTTCAGTAGAAATCAGGGAGAGCAGCCCAGGAAATTCTTAGGGGCTGGGCAGGGTCTTGGCTGCAAGTTTGTGACTGGAAAATGTGAAACAGACAGTGCAAGCATCTGAGCTCAGGCCTTGCCGGCTGGGTACTGACTGAGAAGTGTGTGAAGCTACTTCTCCCCGATATGTTGGTGGAGTGTTTGACTGTGCCCAGATACTGAAAGGTAAGGCGTATATTAGGAGGAAATGCAGCACTGCTTCATAGTAATCTATATTACAACAGAGCAGTAACAGTTTAGCTGTTACCTTATGTACAGGATACTGTACTTTTAAATAAGAACACTATGCAATACAGGCCATGACAGCTGTTGTCATGTGGTCAATTAGGTGTTCTTATGTTGTTTTGTATATTTACTTTAAATGGTATTTAGTGATGAGACAATACTGTGCTTCATGACATAATGTTATGTAACACTTATTTAGTGATGAGACAATACTGTGCTTCATGACATAATGTAACACTTATTTAGTGATGAGACAATACTGTGCTACGTGACATAATGTAACACTTATTTAGTGATGAGACAATACTGTGCTACGTGACATAATGTTATGTAACACTTATTTAGTGATGAGACAATACTGTGCTTCATGACATAATGTAACACTTATTTAGTGATGAGACAATACTGTGCTTCATGACATAATGTAACACTTATTTAGTGATGAGACAATACTGTGCTTCATGACATAATGTAACACTTATTTAGTGATGAGACAATACTGTGCTACGTGACATAATGTAACACTCTGTAAACATGTAGCACATGGCAACTCTGTGTGTGGTCTTTTCACTTATGTATTGATAAAGCAGGAAAGTGTTGTCTGAGCAATTGGTGAATTTAACTCTACTTACAGGTTTAGCAAACATTGGGACTGAGCTGGAAGCATTTTGTTACTGATACAAGATATTGCCTGCACATTAAGTGATTAGAATAGCAGAGCGCAAATTTTAAATGGTATGGTGAATTTTATTGTAGATCCTGTTGAGTTGTGGTGTTTGGCACACATTTTATACATACGTACTGGTTCACAGCAATTGCCACAATCTGTATCTCTTAATGGAGCTTATTTATCTTTATTTGCAAGTATTAAAGCTGGGAGAGAGATAAAATTGTGAGAGATAAAGTACCAGCCAATTGGCTTCTAATGGTGGGTACACACCTGCAAGATATATCTGCAGACCGAGTGATCTGCAGATATATCATTAGATGATGGCCGTTCATACACACTGAATGGCCATCATCTATTCAGCAGCCGCCCCCCTCGCCGCGACGGCTGCTGTGTGTGTACGGGCGATCTGCATACTGCCCATACACACTTACCGATGGACAGATATGTTTGTGAACTACGCGGTTCAGACATATCGTCTGTACACACTGGCCAACGGCCAGCAGATATATTGGCTGATCGATTGATCAGTCTGTACCCAGCATTACTTACATTTTACTGGCTGTGTTTGAAAAATGACAGGAGCTGACTGGTCAATACTGTATCTCTCACAATTTTATCTCTCTCCGAGCTTTGATAAATACCCCTCAGCCTAGATAATTATAATTTCTCATTGCCGAATTACGCGGCAATAAGGAATTAATTATCTGGGCAATGTAGCAAATAACACCAGCAGAGACACGGACTCTGATAGGATTCCGTCCCTGCGAAGTGTAAAAAGTAAAGTCGCTCCCCTTGCGATCTCTTCACTTCTGGGTTTGGATACAGCATTCTTACTGCGCATACACAGTAACCCTACCATACATGTCCAAGCTGGATCCCTCTGCTGAAAAATTAACAAAATGTAGCCCATATACAATAATCATAAATATCTGCTGCGGTCACGCCTTCATATATTTGGGGAATACTTAACTTTTGCAGGAATCGCCCAAACATTATTGTTTATAAATAGGTATCAATGTGTTTATTGCTTCTTACCAAGGTCAAGAGATATCTGGATGGAGTTCAATAAGTTATGGTAATATTGATAGTTCTACGCATCTGGTCTGCAGCAATCCTCATGATGTTGCTGGTTGTTGAAGACTGGAATGGTCTGTGATTTCCATGTTCATCCTGTCTGACCATTCTAACCTTTGGCAAACCTGCTGGATTCGGGCGAATGCTGCAACTCCGATTAGAACTAGTTGTATTTTTAATGGATTAAACTCTAAGCGTAACAAATGTGTTAGTTTTGGATTGAGTTAACCTATAACCACATATTCTTTATCCTCTGTCAGAATGTACATAATAAATAAACACTCATACCACCCAACATCCCAAATAACCATAGATACACTTTTCTTGACATTCAGAAATTCAGATGGACCTTGATGGACTTTCAGTTACAAATGATGGTAAAGCCCAGCTAGCTATGCAAACCTGCCAGCTACACACATTAGAAACATATGTCATCACATACTTGGCCAATGCCACTAGATGTCTAGGAGCTAAAGAACATTTTTGGGAATCCACGAAGGTCAGCACCAAAGGAATAAAGGAAGAGACACAGAAGGAAGTATAGGAAGCACACACTCTCACTTTATTCTGTTGGAAGCATGTGATATGAAGATCAGATCATTCTACTCGAATTTCTCAAAAACAGTGAGCTCTTAATAACCATTTTTCATTCACAACTGTGTGTTATCTAGAAGAGGGAGCAGCAGCTCATAAATCCACAATACAATGGCTTCAATGGATTAAAAATGCTGAGTTCTCACAAGATATTGTGTTACAGATTAGTATGTTTATAGCACAAGTGGTCATGTTAGAAAGGAAGGAAATTACCTTAGACGTCTATCTCTCTGGTGACAGTTCAAATGTGATAGAATGGTCTTCTGGAAATTCCCTTAGCTTGTTGGTGGCCATGAACAACAAGCGATGAAAATGATCCCTGTTGAAAGGTGATTTATGATATTAGGCTTCGATATTTTATACAGTATATCACGCATTTGGATACATTTACAAAGAGTACTGTGGGTACAGTACTTGGTGATCTCAGGGGGACTGCCATGGGGACTTAAGCTAGGTACACACTGGAGCAATGTTGGGCCGATTTGCAGATTCGTAACGATAAATTGCCTACATCACTCAGTGTGTACCGGCGATTGTGCGTTCCCGCGGTCACTAGCGATGGTTACTAGGTTAGATATGCTACACATCAAACCTAGTGATATCGCTAGTGACCCGTGGTATGTTAATGAAGGACCAAACAGTGATCAGTCCGTCATTCATTAACTCATTCAAGTGTATACGGGCAATCCCTGTTCAAGGGCATTCGAACAGATGTCGGAGCGAATGCCCGTCGTTCCAGTGTGTGCCCAGCTTTAGGGTTCAAATGTGTCTCGAGGTCACTTTATGTTATTAACCTGGACAGCAATAGGTTCCCATAGTCACCTATTACTGATGTTCGGTCTGATGTTCAGTCCATTACTCAATTTGGTCAACATTCCTTTTTAGATAATTAATAGATATACTAAATACTATTCTATATTTTTTTCTATAAAAAATACTGTTTAAATGCTATAGATGCCAGATATTTATTTTGGGTTCCTTCCTAGTGAAGCTGCTTACATATCAGAGATTGATACAATTTAAATAATTTTAATGCTTATGTGTGGGCCTCAGATGCAGTTGATTTTTGACACAGACTGGCATATATTGGACAAATGTTCATCTAGAGATCTATTTTTATCCAGTTTAATTTATTGATCAGAGCTATTCAATACATATGTCATATATTTTCCCACACATCAATTTTTTTTTATTTACTTTTTAATTATTCAGTATCTGACTTTTTAAACTCTCAAATCTGTCAAGAATATATATATTCATATAGTGTAAGAGAATATTTGTGACTTTCTGAATATAATTTTGTAGAGTACTAAAATAAATGTCTTCAAAAAAATTCAGATTACTTACAAAGGTAGGCTAGCCCATTATCTATCTATCTATCTATCTATCTATCTATCTATCTATCTATCTATCTCTGAGCTCTTCCAATTGTTGCTTAGCATACACTCCTCTGACATGCATCCTCTCATCTAGGAGAAAGAAAAAGGATTAATGAGAATAGAGTAGGAGGAGGATAAAAAAGGAGACTCTCTATCTCCTAGATCTCTGTTCCCATTGTATGACTAGGTCTCTGTCATGGGTGTCCATGGCATGGATGGTGGGACCTGTGGACAGATCCATTGTAGTGTAGGGAAGGTTGCCATGCGGAAGAAGCAGAGAAAAATGGATTTAATTACCTTGGGCATCTGTATGGATATGTGACTAGGATGTTCTGTGTATTGTATGGCATCACTAAGAAGCTTATTGTATTGTATGACCATCACTTGGATTCTTTTTGCATTATATGGTGGTAATTAGGATGTTCTCTGTATTGTATGGCATCACTAAGAAGCTTATTGTATTGTATGGCCATCACTTGGATTCTTTTTGCATTATATGGTGGTAATTAGGATGCTCTCTGTGTTGTATAGCAGAGACTGGGCATGGCATCACTAAAAAAAACCTTTATATTGTGTTCCCATCAATTGGATACTGTTTGCATTGTATGCAGGTCATTAGGTTGCCCTCTGTATTGTATGGCCATCTCTTTCATATTCTCTACATTGTATGGCAGTAGCTAAAATGCTCTCTGTATTCTATACCAGTTACTAGAATGCTGTCTGTATTGTATGACATTCACTAGAGTGTAATCTGTGTTATATAGAGCTTACTAGGATCCTCTGTATTATGTCACTTGGATTTTTGTTTGTTTTTCACATTGCTGGTGAAAATGTAACTGAACCTCATCTTCCTTTGTGTTGACCCTGCCAACAGTTGACTTGTTTGTGCCTACATAAGGTTAATTACATTTCATATTTTTTTCCAGGGCCACTAAGTTTCCATTACACCCATTAGAGGTTGTTAACAATGCCAAGGGGAAGTTGTTTCTTTATTTCTATAATAAACACATTTTTACAATGTTTTTTTTCCCCCAGTCACTAAAATAAGTAGTGTCCATATTAATCCAGTCTGCAGTACATTCAAGTTGTCTTTGATGAAACTTCTCTGCAATGCATTCTGGTCCTTTCCCACTTTATTTATTAATATAATGAGATATTTTATTTATTCTCTTGTCTCGCTGTCAGTGTGTGGAAGTCAATTCTGTTTTTTGTTCTACCTTATTATGTTGCACAAAACTACAGTGTGCTGTTATGACAACAGGAATGGGAATGCAACAAATTGATATATTATAAATTACACCACAGGTAATCTACAAATAAGAGAATGGGGATTAATTGTTAATCAGCAGTAAAAATGTTATAGTACATTTGGACATTCAGGGTCATGTCCCCACAACAAAATAAGTTTCACCAGTGACTTGAGGATCGGCGCCTATCAGTTGGGAAGCCGGTGGTCGGCATTGCGACCGTCTGCTTCCTGACTGCGTCCCATCTCGACAGGCATGTTCTAGTGTGTTCAGGGTCATATACTATATGTGGTTTTTGAGTTTGTGCTTTTCTGAACTATAGCAATTTGAGGCCTTTATAAGAAAGAAAATGCCATACATTTTTTTTTTTTTTAATGTTTCTGCTGCTTTTAGTAGAAAATCTTACCATATAATAAAGTTGTTTCTTACCTATTTACTTGTGAGCTGGAGGTTTGAGATCAATTCAGCTTTGAATCAAGTGATCAGAACTCTCATGTCCCTTTCTCAGCTCACTATAACATGACTACAGTTATGCTTTGATAAATGCCGTGCCTCCATAAACTGCACAATGTATGGGCACGCTGTGCAGTTCACTGCATGAAATCTGCAGAGCGCCGGTCGGGATGTTAGTAGCTCATGTACGTACACTGAGCATTAATAGTTCAGAACTGTCGTGCATTGATCGTATCTAAACGATTATCGTCAGTGTATGGCCTGTTAGTCCTTTGCTTGTTGCAACAATGTTGCTGCTCTCTGGAAAACAGTTAAGCTTTAAGGGAGGTACACACTTGAACATCAATCCTATAAGGTGGATACACAGTCACACTGATGTGTACTGGGGATAAGTTATCCCGCTGACTTACCGCTGATTGGTAAGTGTGTATGCATACTTACCAATTTCATGAAATATCGTATCTGCCATGCAGCATGGCCAATGCGATATATCTGTGAACGACGTATTCCATAGATATATTGCGTGTACACACTGGCAGATACAATGAACGATATAGCTATTGTTGGCGGTACATCGCCTAGTGTGTACCCATTGTTGGGCATCGTACACAGCGATAGTTTAAGTTGTACTCCTGTCATTATAGACATAATAAAAATCAATAGTAAACTTATTACCTGTGCTTGGGTTAGGGTTAGGCACTAGGAGGAGGGTTAGGCTGCTGGGGTGGGGGGGGGAGGGGGAGTGTTAGGGTTAGGGTTAGTCTGTGGGAGGGTTGGGGTACCTACTTGCAGGCATTGGAATTCTGCCTGTCGGGATGCCGTTGTTGGTATCCTGACCACTGGCATCCCATTCCCAACCCCTTTCTAAGAGCAAGACACATGAAAATAATAATATACACTATTTTTGATGTACCTTTTGTGATGGACAAAGCACCCAGACATGACAACAGGCACAGCGATGAAGCCTTCCCAGCCCAGTGTAGGTCATGCATCAATGTGGCAGTGTTGAATGGGTAGGCCAGTGATTCACAACATGTGTAGTCTCATGCACCCACTGATCTCATGGCCAGTACTAAGGCCTGACATTTTCTATGGTGACCCTGTGTACAGTACAAGGTCTTAAACACCTAAATCACTGGCAGGAAAAATACTTTCCCTTCCCTTGTAGAATGTAAGCTCTCACGAGCGAGGCCCTCTGTTACGTTTGGACTATGGAAATCCTCTACTGAGGGATTTGAAGTCGGGGTCCCAGGTTTCGAAAGGAATCGGAGGTGAGCGGCCTGGATATATGCCTTCCTCATCCACAAGTACCGGATGTTGGCTAGACCTGCCCAAAGGCACAGAGTCTAACTTACTGGGAGGTGTTCCACCAGTGACCCCTCCAAATTGGGATTTGGGTTTAAGCTGCACCCAGCCAGCAGGTCGCGGCACTTTGAACAGGTGTCCAACACAATTTGGGAAATGGAAGAACACAATCGCAGGGAAAGCACAGGAGAACGATATTGGAAGTTTGCACTTGGGTGACGTACTGAGTACATACACTGTTGATCCAGATGCAGGCCTAGTACAGGAGAATGGCACTACGAGATAATACTCAGAAGACATATTGAGTACGTACACTGTGGTTCCAAAAGCAGAACTGGCACGAGAGAATGACACTTAGTAGATCATCCGAGTACCATTTCCTGAGTACACACACTGTGGATCCAGATGCAGAACAGGCACAGGAGAATGACACTTAGGAGATGGTACTCGGATGACGTACTGAGTACATACACTGTGGATTAACACTAGGAATATATCGCTAGAAGAAAGGAGCTTGGAACCTGGAACGCTGCAACAGGAAGTATTCACTGGAAGTAACGACGTTGTACAGGCAACTTCCTGTTGTCCAGAGCCCAGCTAAATACCCATAGGTAGCAGTCCATTGGAGGATAGTGACAGCTGACACAGCAACCAATGCTACCATTGTGTAAATGGCTAATCAGGTGATGTAGAGTGTCATGGCTGCGTCCATGACAATAACTGCAGGAACCAAAACACGGAGCAGCACATGGATGTCCTAGCAGACCCCAGGCATAATCCTCAGAGCACAACTTGCTACCGCGTGAGAGTTCAGGGGAAGCCGGCGCTGAGGTAACAGCTGGTCCTAGGCCACAACCTGACACCCTCCCTCCTTCATCTCTACCTTTTTTTAAGTTTAAAAATTAGCTATAAATTAGCTATAAATATGCCTTACACTTGTATATTTAATATATTATAAAAAAAATTGCAGTCTCAGACATTATTATGTGTATGTAATGTATATATTTGCTCTAGCCCACAGGTTCTCAAACTTGGGGTCTCATTCAGACCCGCTCTCAAGCGCAGGACGCTCGCAAGCGGGTCGATGGTACCCAAATGCGCATGCGCCAACTGGCAGCCTTTCTTTCTTCATGCGTGAGACCCGAATAACGACGGCCAAGCCGTCGTTGTGGGTCTCGCACTAAAGGGGGCTGTCGATGGTGACTGACAGCACGCCCCCTTTGGTGGGCGTGCCGGGGGCGTGGTTGCCAGACGGAGGCGTTCCCACTGACCACTGACATCACTAGTGATATCAGTGGGAGTGATTTTGGCTCTGATAGAGCCAAAATAACTCCAGGGCTTGCGGCCACGAGGCCCTACCGCAGGATCTCGTCGCAAGCCCGATGGTCGCGATGGTCAAGACCATCGCGACCATCATCATGGACGCTCGCATAAGCTGTGGGTGGTAACCCACAGCTATGCGAGCGTCCAAGAGGCCGCTCAATTTTCAGGTAGGAGAGCCCTGATTCAGAGCAAGCGCTCTGGTCAGAGCGTCCGGCTCTGAATCAGGCCCTTGGTCCTCAGGACCCCAAACAGTGCATGTTTTCTAGGTCTCCTTACAGAATCACAAATTAATTAATTAGCTCCATCTGTGGATCTTTTAAAATGTATCAGTGAGTAATGAATACACCTGTGCACCTTCTGGGGAACCTGGAAAACGTGACCTGTGTGGGGTCCTCAGGACAGAGGACCTGATTCAGACCCGTTCACTAAGGCGCGATCGCTTGCGCCCGGGCGATTGTTGCTCAGTGCGCATGCGTATAATTCGCAGTGTGCAAACCTGTCTCAGTGATGGGGCATCGTGCGCTCGTAGCACAGAGACTGCCCGTTAGTTTGAGTGACAGATAGTGCCGTTTGTGGGTGGTAACAGGGGAAGGTGCTTGTAAACGGGGGAGTGGTGTTGCGGACGCAGGCGTGTCAGGCCGACAAAATGCCGTTAAAGGGCGTGCATAATTAGCAAAGTAGCGTCATTGTACACGTCACCTGCGTGTATTTCAGCCAGCACTGATCGCAGTGCTTGCGGCGGGGTAAGGCCTCCTCAAGGGTTGAAAGCAGATCCGATGGCTCTCGATGTTACTGATTAATCAAACAATTCCAGGAGATGACTTGTGTTGCAAGAGGAAAGGGGGCATCTTTATACACTAGCAAGCGCACTGTGCCGTAGCTCGCTAAGACATAGAGGGCGTCCTTACACCACGCAGTGCGAGCGTTTAATTTAAATATCCGGCCCCTTTTTGCGAGCAGGTCTGAATGAGCTACAGAGTTTGAGAACCACTGCTCTAGCCTCTAGCTTCAATCTAACATAGCTACACTCCAGATAGATAGGGTTCCATAACATATTTCTCTTGATACCTTTTAGTAAATGTAACTGACAGGTCTGCATGAATAAAAGTTATTTAATGCTTTTATTTGTGTGTGTGTAATAATTCAATTATATGATTACAAGCACATACTGTATCTTTCTATCTTTATTTAACATATACAGCTACCTTTAGTTAGCTGCAATGACATTTGCCTTTTCCATGTCTTCCCCTTGTTGCCAGGTGACTTTGTCTACCTTAGCAAAGTGATGGGGAGATGCCATCCCGTCTGACACAGTTCCATCGTCTTGTGATAACAGCGGGAGCCATTCATGCTCAGAGCTTCTTTTGTGGAAGAAAAGAAAAAAATTACTTACCCGACTTCATTTTAATAAATTTGGTTCAATGCACACCATTGTTATTTATACAGAGACAGCATTTTCTATAGGACCGCACAATAGAGGATAAACAAAATACAATATACAATTTTAACAAATCACATGTTGGATGTGCAAGACTAATCACGAACACATGAGATGCAAAATTAACACTTTCATTGTGGCATCTACTCAGATCTAGATTGTTTAGTTTGTATCCTCAAATTGGTATTTTTATTGCCATTTGTTTAGAAAGTGCCGCAAATAGTCACAGAGCAAAGATAGAAAATCAAAACAAAGTAAAGAAATTTTTTTTTTTTATAATATATTAAATATACAAGTGTAAGGCATATTTATAGCTAATTTATAGCTAATACTTCAATACTTCTTGGCTTTCCATGCCTTTTTGCACCTCCCTTTCTTCATGTGTTCAATACTTCTTCCCTGTGTCATTTCACAATATTACACATAATTTATGGACATCTATGGTTTGATATCTTTTCATGTGTGGATTGCATGGGTTGTTGCTGACATTTGGTGAAATTTTTTATTACAATAGCCCCATTACAAATACATTTACTGAGAAAAAGGTTGGTGTTCAATACTCATTTTACTCACTGTATGCACAGTATGTATGTATGATAGAGATATACAGTATAGATATACACATACATACATACACACACACATACCTCTTACCCAAGGGTAAAGTGAAAGACCGGTACTCAAATTCAGTTCCAAAAAGGCTTTATTCCAAAAGCATAGTAAACATACAGACTGGCGTGATGGTAGGTACCCTGTCAGTTTTCATTAGGGACCAACAGGGCAACTTCCATCACGCCAGTCTGTATGTTTGCTATGCCTTCTTTGAACTGAATGTGAGTGCCGGTCTTCCATTTTAGTGTGTTTACATTAACTCCTTCTGGACCTGTGCACCACCTATTACAACTACTGTGTGCATGGAAGAGGCCCACGGAACCATCAAGATTTGAAGACTGTGTGGAAAACTGGGCCAAAATCACACCTGAGCACTGTATGCGACTAGTTTCTCCATACAGGAGGCGTCTTTAAGCTGTCATTACCAACAAAGGCTTTTGTACGAAGTATTAAATATATTTCAGTAAGCGTGTTAAATACTTTTTCCCTATGTCATTTCACATTATTACACATAACTTAATTTATGGACATCTATGGTTTGATTTCTTTGCGTGTGTGGATTGCATGGGTTGTTGCTGACAATTGGTGAAAATGTCATTACAATAGCCCCATTACAAATATATTTACTGAGAAAAATGTTGATCTGTTCAATACTTATTTTACCCGCTGTGTGTGTATATATAATATATATATTATGCAAGGTCAGGGTAAGGCTGCTGTTTACTGAAGTAAACAGTTACACTTGTCATGCAACAGCCAAGTTGTAGTACACTAGACCGGGGCCTTGGTACATATAACCACAGCTAGTTTTATTAGCAGCAGAAAAATAAACAACATTTAAAAAATTCTGGCCTGTCTGGTTCTAAATAAACAAATTGATTCCCTCTCTGGACCTAATGTCCCTCTCACAAAACAGAAGTTTTTGGCATATTACACATTAAATTCAGTAATTACAGTGGTTCTCAACAGGCCTCTGACCTGTTCCCCAGGAAGTGGGAGCCTGACTAGAGAGACTGTCACACTCTTTATTCCCCTTTGAAAACCTTTACAGTGTGTTTGTCACCATTGACGTTTCTACAGTGGGTGTAGGGTGTGCGGTGCTCATGGGTCCAGGGTGGCCCACTCTTCTCACCTTGCACCCATATAATTATACTTACCTCTCTGGAGTCTCACGTTGTCGCGGAACGATTTTATGTTGCCCCCTCAACATAAAATCATAGGTATTCCACTAGCTAGGGGCAGCACAGCAGTCCCTGTGCATCTCAGCTTTCAGTTCCCCAATTAAGCTCTTGCTATTTGAATACAGTACAAAATTTCAAGAGTGGGTGCATGTGCAATCTCGGAGCCTGGAAGAAGAATAAAAAAAAACAGCTGGAGAGGGCTGAGTCTCGTCAGAATTCCAGAGGAGGGGGCATCCAACAATATTGTGCATAGGGGCGGCCTAACCCCTAAATCCAGCCATGCCACATGGGTGCCGAAAGTAGCTGCTGAGGCAACCACTTCACTGTTCCCTGCATGTGCAGTCTGCTGACCACACATACGCCTGTGGAGAGTGCTGGAGATGGATCCTACAGATCCCTCTCTGGCACTTTCTGTGGTAATTAGCCGCTAGGCTACAGCAGCTATTTCTAGCTGGAGATGGCCTTGGCTACCAGTACCAGGGACTGTTTTTGCGATCGAAACTGGGGGATCTCTGATATCTGCTGCTGTTCCCTTTAGATACATTTGAGGGATATTTAATATTTGCAGGTACCCCCTGAAAACGGGTGTTCTCGGGACATCCTGCAATTATTGATAAATAGGTCCTTTGTGTGCTCCTTATAAACTGTTCCTGTGGCTGGTCACACCACTCCCTGAACTAATGAGTGTGCTGAAGCAAAGCCGAATTCATACTTACTGACATTCTGCAGGGGGTGCGGGGCGGCTTACGTGGGCGGTGCCAGCGCAATCACATCATCGCATCCCTGTCCCCTGTTTTACAATGCTGATATTACCGGTAATGTAAGGCAGGGGGCGGGGCTATGATGACGTGATTCAGCGGAAAATGTGTCATTGCTCCCCCACGAAACGCCCACTTTTGCTCGCTAAGTGGGTGCAGGGGGGAAGGGGGGTGGTGGCCATTCCGGGAGACTCTTCGAGTTTTGGGAGGCTCCTGACAGAGTAGGCAAGTATGGCCTGATTTCTCTTCCCATTATATGAGAGTGAGGGTGAAAAAAAATTATAGGTTTCCAAATAATGAATATTGTCCATTTAGTGGGCAGTTTCCATGGACACAGGAAAAGCACTGGAAATAGCAGATACTGCTGATGCAGATCTGTGGTTGGTTTGAATATTATGTACTATAGGTTGTCTAGAGTTGACAAGTAGCTTTAAATGTCAAGGGAGTCATTAAAACAAAATCTGTACTTGAAATCAGCATGGTTAAGAGTTCTATATGAAATGATATATACATGGTCATCCAAACAGTCAATTATCTACTGTAATTGGGATTTTATTTTTAATTCTCATGTGCCTGCTCTTTTTTATCTCCTGAATGCGCTAATGTTATGCTGGTTATTTTATTTCTAGAGCTGAAGCTTCAGTTTCCACATTTTTCATGGTTTAAATCCTTATCCCCCACAATTATCTTAGTTGTGGGGTTCCATCCCTGTAGGACCTTTTTGGGCTAAATGTACTAAGGAGCGAGCTCAGAAAAGGGGCGAGGTTAGTGCTGAACCCGAACATTTTCAGAACTTGCATATGTAATAGGGTGCGAGAACATGCCAACTTGCATGTTCCTTGCGTTTTTAAATATTTGTATACTGCAAACATGCATCCGGATATTTTTCCATGGAAAACCTACAACTCATACAATGTAATGGGGTGTGAGTAACTCGCACAGAATTAGTGAAACAAAAAAATAATAATCCTGCAAAATATCAGATCTTCTTAGTTTAGCCTGAGCAGTAGTGTCTATAGCAGAAGCCTACACAGATCCGTGAGATCCTTGTAGGCTTCTGTGTGTAAAAATGAAAGTTGAAAATTAAAAAAATAATAATGTGGGGTTTCCCCCAAAAGCACAACCGGCACCAGGCTTTTTGAGCCGGTCCTGGTTGTGAAAAATATTGGGGGGGGAGAAGATGTAGGGGTCCCCTGTAGTGTACACAACCAGTCCAGGCTCTTTCTAGTGGGGATGTAATGCCACAGCCGGGGGGACACGCTGCACTGGGTCTCCCGGCCAAAGCATTTGCCACCCCCAACTAGTCACCTGAAGCTGGGGATTCCTCAGAAAAGGTGGACACGCCACTGATAGCCTGGAGCTATTCCTCACACCCCTGGTGGCGGTGGGGTTAATAAGTGGTGTAAAAAATAGAATGAAAATTGTCTGTTACAGGGGAACTACAGGTACCAGCAAGCCTGCCCCACTTGCCGGTACTTGGAGAACCACAAGTACTGGCAAGCCCGGGTATTAAGGGCTTACTGGTAACTGTAGTCGTCCTGTAAAAGAATTGGTCAAAAAAAGACATGCCACAGTCACCGAATATTGTATGATTTTATTACATCCTCACACAAACACAGTAAATCATACTTACTGACTTTTGTTCTGTCCTCCTCGTGAGAAGCCCGGTCAGAGGCAGAAGCCAAGCAGTGACGGGGCTGAGGCCGGACCATTAGGCCCCACCCCCTCGTGATGACATTCCGTGAATCGTGCATATTTTAATAGGGATGGGGCCAAATAACGGTTGTCCTAAAATCGTGTCATTAAGCCACGCCCCCTAACGACAGACTGTGGATTCCAGTTACGTTTTTTTTCTACCCACTTCACTAGGAAGTGGGCGGGATGCGGGAGAAGTGCTTACACATTTCCGGGGGTGCAGGGGCTACCCGAAAAATTGGGAGCCTCCAGCAACTGCCAGGAGTGTAGGCAAGTATGCAGTAGATACTTACCCTCACTCCCTGTAGCGATTCGGTCCTGTTGTCCACGTAGCATCCCTGATCACTATAATAATATAAAAAACATACTCCCCTACCCCTTGGGTCAAGTCCTCTTTGGTCCATGTAGGCATCCTGGATCTTCTTAAAACAAAAGAATGAAAATCGCAGAGCCCATGCACACAGTAATGACCTAATTCTTTTACAGAAGGACTACAGTTACCAATGGGCCTTTTAATAACCGGGCTTGGTACTGGCAAGCGGGACAGGATTGCTGGGACCTGTAGTCCCCGTGGAAAGTGTAGTCCCCGTGTCAGGCTCGCAAATAACTTGCAGGCCCCACTACTGGGTATAACCATCCCTAGTACCAATAGCACTACAACTATATCCCACACCACAGGACAGTGGATGTTGGGTTAGTAAATGATTAATAATAGAAATAATATTGTCCTTTACCGGCTCACTAAGACTCT
The DNA here is from genome assembly GCA_031769625.1 of Taudactylus pleione. Classification (NCBI taxonomy): domain Eukaryota; kingdom Metazoa; phylum Chordata; class Amphibia; order Anura; family Myobatrachidae; genus Taudactylus; species Taudactylus pleione. The sequence goes on along the minus strand of JAUIMM010000224.1, from coordinate 14,294,142 downwards.
CAGCAAGTCACAATTTAAAGGGCTGCAAAGGCATGCTAGCTCTGGGAGAACCCCAAGTGACAGAATGTGCTGGCATACAAGGCCCCCTGCCACCTGTAGTGTCCCTGTAAAGGAAATGTTAAAATAGAAAGGTCTTCTTTGTTGCACGTAGGCATCCCAACGACTAAGCTTTCCCTATGGGGGCCTGACAGTAATGAGAGGTCATTTTTGAACACTGACACTGGCACAGGAATGAATATGAGCACTCTGGTATTTTCCTATTTGCTGTGTGTTTTCTCATTATTTTATTATTTCCTTTACTGGTGCCAGCAGGCTGTTTGCCAGGGCATGCTGGCACGTAACAGTTCTCAAAGAAATTTGGACATTGCAGGGCTTGCTGGGACCTGTAGTGTGTCAGTAAAGGACACTATTCTCATTTATTTATCACCTTAACCTCACACCCACCGCTATATGCTATTGGCATTAGGGATGGTTATACCCAGGAGGAAGTGGACTCATGTTTTCTTGCAATCCCGACCCTACGTTTTTTTGTTGCAAAGCTTGGCCTGGTGCCAACAGGCATGTGGCTGGTTTAAAACCATGGTGGGAGACCCCACACTGCAGGTTTTTCCCCTATGATTTGGTTCCATCATCCCTAACTGGTCAAGCATAATGCAGGTTAGTGGGAAATAGGGGGACCCCACCCTCTGTCTCCCCATCCTTCCCCTGATTTACCACTACCAGTCTAGGGCTAGGGCTGGTTAACATTTTGGGGAACTCTGCATTGTATATTTTTTGTTTTTTTTGTGTGTGTGAATTTCCTAATTTCTTTAATCTAGAAGCATGCACAGAGATCTGTGTAGTGCTTTCTACAAACACAGCTGCCTGAGGCAGATCATTTATTTGGACGGGTCTCTCGGCGGCGGGTTCTAAACCGAGTACAGATTCCTGGGTTTCTATACTATAATAAGGAAAACATTAACGGTCAATCAATATTCTATTCTTTTCTAAACTTCTGCGGTTATGCCTTTGGTCAATCTGTGGGATGCATTGCTATTTCCTACTAGAAAAACTGCAGATATTGCAAACTGGACGCTTGGTAAATATATCCCGTAGGTCTTTCTTATTTATATAGCTTAAGGTTGGCATTGAGTGATTAACTAGGCTTCAGATCAGTATTGCTACAGATCATTACATCAAAGGTGCACACTCTTTATACAGTACATACTGTAGGACCTATGTGTTTGTATGCTGGATGTCACTGACTCATTAGATTTCCCTATTGGGTTTAACCAAGGGAAATGGCTATAACCGTGTCTTTTCTGCACAACTTAAACCTTCATGCATCCTGTCCCATAATAGCAATGTTGTTGGCGCTGTGGTACAAAGTGTCACTAACTTCTGTTTGCTCACTGCACCAAAGGTTGCCTCAGCTCCTCATAATGGGAGCAACTACTGTCAACCTGGTATACGCCCACTGGTCACAATACCTATAGATTACACACAAGGCTAGCTCTAGGCCAAGTGGAGTCCGGGGTGAAGAGTACCTTTAGTACAAAATGCAACTGCGACATCCTGCAACACCAAAGTACGAATGTCTAATAGAAGCATTTGCTCCTCTGACCGCAATGGTTATCAATGCTCCAACCTATTTAGAAATAATTTCCTAAGAAAATCTGTAGTTTGGATAGAGTATGTGCTTATAATACATGAATAAGGACCAGTGATGTTTCTCAGTGCAGAGATTTCTTGAGAAGTAGTCATTGTGTCGGCAGGCAATATGTCGACACTGTTGTAATAAGTTAGTTAAAACATTTTAACCGTGTTGCCATTATAACTGTTAAACATTATGCTTTAACATCCTGTTTAAAGTTACAGTGCTGGCACGGTTTAACTAACATTACAACAGTGTCGGCATTCTCCCATTGATAATTTGAATGTTGACAAAACGTTTGTATTCTGTTATGTGGATGAGGACACCCCCCATCGAATGTAATTAATGAATTCAGTAGGGCATTTTTTATCTTGCATTAAATGAGAAAGCTGTAGTCATCCCTAGATTATATTTCAGAGGTTGGTTCAATGCAACATGGGTGTATTGAAGGACTGACTGTTGAACCCCCCCTTTCCCCTGCCTCCAGGACTCAAGCCCATAATGTGGCATAGGTGCAGAAAATCAAGCCGCGTTGACAATCAAGTATTTACATTTTTAACCTGCTTCTCTCTGTCTGTCTATCCATCATCTCACCATGCTGGCTGCCCCAGCATTGTTTTATTTTAATTTATATATTTTTTTATTCCTTTCTACATGAACATAAAACCTGCAATAAATAAAATAAGGTATGCTGTCAGAAATCTGCAACTAACTTTTTTTTTTCTTGCCTGCCTCCATCTGCTAGCCCAGCTCATAGTCCTAATGAGCACTAGACTGCTACCAGACTGCCTGCACTAATGTTTCCAAGGGATGTGACTAATTAGTAAAAGTACAGACGAAGTGTGAGGTTAAATGTTGCTACCAGGTCAAACGAGAAGAAAGGGAAATGTGGCAGGAGACTGCCAGGCAGCGGGTGTGCGGTGATAACGGGGCAGCCTGCTTATATATCCCCACTGTTTAAATATAACTTGCTGAGGACCTGTTTCATATTGAATATGATGCTGATTTAGAATGTGCCCTCCTTTTTTGTATGGTTTCTGCAATGCATTCTGGTCATGCCAGGGACACTCAGCAGAGAATTTCCCCTTGTAACATTCAGAATGTGTCTCTATCTCTCTCTCTCTGTCTGCCTGTTACAGATGCCTCAGGAACAGTACGTCCACAGGAACACACTCTCCAGCAGCGAGGGACCTCATGTGTACAAGGTGGGGATTTACGGCTGGAGAAAGAGATGCCTCTATTTCTTCGTTTTGCTCCTCATGATACTCATCCTGGTGAACCTCGCCATGACCATCTGGATACTCAAAGTCATGAACTTTACTATTGTAAGTAACCATAGAAACCAGGCTATCGAGGGAGCATGTTATAGGGTGGGGGGGAGATTCCTTGTTGCGTTGATAAACAGCAGGAATGGGATATTACTCGGCAGGAGCTGCAGAGGAGAAATATTATGAGGCTATCGCAGACTACGGGGAATTCAGCGACAGCTTTATGTTACAGCAGGAATCTCGCTTGGATAGAATTTGTGCCATAGAAGCAGCAGGGAGCCAGGTTGGTAAATCAGTAGGGTATTGAGGAGGCGTAGCTATAGAAGATGCTGGCAGCAGGAAGTCTGTTCAGGGTTATTTTATAGTAGTTTGCTGAAGTCCGCCTGTTGTTAAAAAAAAAATATATATATATATATATATATATATATATATATATATATATATATATATATATATCTCTATTAGAATAACATAGAAATATAGCCTTTAAAGTAGCTAGAAACATTTCCAATTTCTCTGGCTTTTTTTTTTTTTTTTGGTTGACCTGCTTCAGCCTTCTGAAGTCCTAACATCATCTAGCAGAGTTCCTTCTTATTAGCCCCCTTGTTGTATAGGGAAATACAATGCTTACAGCACATCAATCCATGGGCTCCCTGGCTCGTCATCAGGGCAGTCACACTGGAGGAACATAGCCTTGTATATAATGGAATGCTGAGGGCCATTTCATACCTGAATTAAAACAAAACAATACGTGATTTATAAATAGAGATATGGTGTTGCGCTAATAAAATACAAAAAGACCACTGGATATGGCAGAAACTCAAAAAATTATATTCAAGACACCAATGATAGTAGATGAATTTATCATTCTTTATATAGGTAAATATCAACCCTAAATACAATAACACATACACTAAAATGTTACACAAGTGCAAAAAAAAAACAATTCTTTTTTTCTGTGTTTGTGAATTGTGTGCGCAGTAGCCGCACGTGCATCAACAAAGAAGCAGCGCCAAGCATGCGCCTGTGTCATAAGTAAAGGGCCGGCTGGCTCGTCTGTTGAAGTGTGGTGTAACCCCCAAAGTGCGCTCCAAAAAAATAATAAAAAAAATGTTCTGTGTTTTTGTGAATTGTGTGCGCAGTAGCCACACGTGCATCAACAAAGTAGCAGCGCCAAGTGTTTTAGTACACTCTTTGACAAAGCTTCAGGAAAGAGGAGCGAAACGCGTTAGTGGGACTATACAAAACGCTGCCATTTGTTGTTTCAATTGCCGGACATTGACCCCTTATCTTCTGGGAATCAGGAGTATTGGGTTCATATACCCGCTTGTCTACAGGACCCGGTTTGCTACGGAGGAAGATTAAGAGGGAAAGTAAGGCGTATATCAGCAGCCTCAGTTACATCCCCTTCTCATTGTATGCCTCATTCACCTGTCCTATGTGAAGTTCTTTCTAATACGGCACCTGTCACTTTCAATACGGAGCAGTGAAGCTGCGGGGTACGAGGACCTGGTGGTCATTACTGCAGCAGCTTATTCTGAGTGACGGAAATTAAGCCATAATACACGGAGCTAAGTAAGTGCTTAAACAAGACTTGGACTGTAGCACATTTATAGCACCCATTTCCATATGGAAATTTAATAAAATCAGTGTCTCCCGATTGCTGTCCTTTTTATATTTCTGGACTACCATATAGGGAAGTATCTATAGCATTTGATTAGCCCATTTTATGCAGTGGCTATCATAACCATCTGTATGTGCACACTGCCTGATTCATATTTAGAAGTTTTTTATGTGTTGTCTTATTTATTGTATCAATTTTTCTGCAGATTGGTTGGTTGTAACATTTTAGTATATGTGTTATTGTATCTAGGATTGATAATTACCTATATAAAGAATGATAAATTATCTACTATCATTGGTGTCTTGACTATACTTTTTTTTTTAGTTTCTGCCATATCCAGTGGTCTTTTTGTATTTTATTAGCGCAACACCATATCTCTCTTTATTCTTTATATTTGACCATCCTTTGGAGGTCTTAATTTGGGGTTCACAGCCCCATAGGTGTTTGCAGCTGTCTTCAGTGATTAATTATAACTAATTCACTAGCGCCAGGCTGATAATAAACATTTTAGTGGTTTGTGATTTATAAATAAGCAGACGGAGACATCCACGTTTTGTACATATACTGTATATCATTGCAATGTAAGGTAAAACGCGTGGTTTATTTTCCTATGGTGTGGCTTTGTTAAAGAAGGATTTGGGCACTCCAATTCAGGTTTAAAAAATGTACACCTAACTTTAAATATTCGATTTACTGATTTGTGCATACTTCAAGAGTAGTTACAGACCAGGTGTAGGTAACCCTTGGCAGTAGAGCCTCAAGGTGGCACTTGGTGTTGTTTTGAGTGACACCTGCGGGGTTAGCTCCTTTCCTACTTTGTACACTGCACCGCTGCTCCCCTCCTACTCCACCTCCATCACTCACAGGGGAGAATGGAGATCTTTTCCTCATGCTAGATTCTCTCCAAACCGGAAACCAAGTGTGCCCCGAATATCCAGTGAATCCTGAGTCTCTGGTGATTGAGCCCTACCGCAGTCGTCCCTTCCCGCAGTCGTCCCTTCCCGCAGTCGTCCCTTCCCGCAGTCGTCCCTTCCCGCAGTCCTCTCTTCCCGCAGTCCTCCCTTCCCGCAGTCCTCCCTTCCCGCAGTCCTCCCTTCCCGCAGTCAATTAACAGTAAAACATTCTGAAGCCTGTCTCCAGTATACAAATTATCAGACTAACCACTGCAAACCAACTTCCAAAAAAAAGAAGTACAGGGAAGTCGCTAAAATTTTTAGACCCCATCTATCACTTTTGTAAATGTTTGTATATATTGTTTGATATGGTGGTCAGGGGCGCCGAGAGTGGGGGGAGCGGGTACCATTGGCCCGGGCATGCCAGGGGGTCCTGGAGCACACCAGTACTCAGCTGTCTATAAAGTTGTTTTTTTTTGCATTTATTTACAAGTGTTTATCATTCTCAACTATACCACTGCAGGCACAAGTAGGAGGAAGGGGGAGTTATCTGGTATCTTTATGTTCTCTCCCCTCTCCTATTTCGTGACACACAGCCACTGCGGAGCTTCTGATCTCGCGAGATGATGACTTCATCATCTCGCGACTATCTCGCACCCAGCCGCAGCTTCTACTTACCTGATTCCCCGCAGGCCCAAGCATAGGGATCCAGAGCCGCCCACCCATGTCCTGCTGCAGCCGATGCCACATGATGATGCTGATATGGAGGCACAGCTGCAGCAGGAAGGACCCGCTCCACCTTCACTACAGCTCTAGGGCCGGCAGCATGGCATACATCGAGATTTTGTGAGCAGCGTGTTGGTCTGAGGTAGGGCCCCTGGCCTCACCCCGGTGTACAGTATCTCTCATTATACCCAGAGTCCCAGACAGTAGACAGAGGCAACCCCTAGCACTATACATACAGATGAGGTCAGTGCTATCACTATACTAATTAGGGGTGTGCACCGGCCACTTTTGTGTTTTGGTTTTGGATCTGGATCTTTCTTCGTGTTTTGGATCTGGATTGGTTTTGCCAAAACCACCCTTCCGTGTTTTGGGTTCTGGGTTTTGTGTTTTGGATCTGTATTTTTTTAAAAAAAAGCATAAAAACAGCTAAAATCACAGAATTTGTGGGTTTTTCTGCTCCTATGCTATTATTAACCTCAATAACCTTAATTTCCAGTCTATTCTGAACACTGAACACCTCACAATATTGTTTTTATGGCCAAAAGGTTGCACCGAGGTAGCTGGATGACTATGCTAAGCGACACGAGTGGGCGGCACAAACACGTGGCCCATCTAGGAGTGACACTGCAGTGGCAGACAGGATGGCAGTTTGAAAAACTAGGCCCCAAACAGTACATACTGCAAAGAAAAAAAAGAGGTGCAAGATGGAATTGTCCTTGGGCCCTCCCACCCACCCTTATGTTGTATAAATGCACACTTAACAAACCAATCATTTCAGCGCCAGGGTCTGCCACATGACTGTGGCTGAAATGATTGGTTCGTTTGGGCCCCCACAAAACAAGCTGGCAATTAATGTGTCCCTGCACAAACTGGTTCTACGGAGGCAAGATGTCGTCCTCATCCTCCTCATCCACCGATTCCTTGGATAAAACAGGAAAAAGGGATTTAGGTGACCCTGGACTGCTTACGGTCTGAGCCAAAGTTTCTGAACTTGACAGTAACTTTTTATGAACGCGCTGCAGGTGCCGTATAAGGGAGGATGTTCCTAGGTGGTTAACGTTCCTACCCCTACTTATTTCACCTTTACATATGGTACATATGGCAAGACAGTTGTTGTCCGGATTTGGATAGAAATATTGCCAGACCAAAGAGGTGGAATGTTTGGTCTTCTGCCCAGGCATGACCGTGATGGGCTTTTTCATCCCACGGACAACAACTGTCTCCCCCGGAGCCTGATTTAAACAAACCACATCACCATCAGAATCCTCCTCGCCAACTTCCTCCTCAGTGCCAGCTACACCAGTATCCTCATCCTGTTGTACTTCAACAGTGACATCTTCAATTTGCATATCGGCAAGTGGACTGTGGGTGCTCCTTTCAGCACTTGCAGGGGGCGTGCAAATGGTGGAAAGAGCCACCTCTTCCCGTCCAGTGCTGGGAAGGTCAGGCATCGCAACCACCACCACACTTGGACTCTCCTTGGGGATTTGTGATATCTTCTTAGAACGCACAGTTCTTCGCTGTGCTTTTGCCAGCTTAACTCGTTTGATTTTTTAGCGGGAGGAGGGCTTCCATCGTCATGTGAAGCTGAACCACTAGTCATGAACATAGGGAAAGACCTTAGCCGTTCCTTGCCACTCCGTGTCGTAAATGGCTTATTGGCAAGTTTACGTTTCTCTTCAGATGATTTAAATGTTTTTTTCAAGGTCATTTTCCTGAACTTTGTCATTTGGGTTTGTATGTGCCCTCTACTATGACATTGGGCATCGGCCTTGGCAGACGACGTTGATGGCATGTTATCGTCTATGTCATGACTAGTGGCAGCAGCTTCAGCACTAGGAGGAAGTGGTTCTTGATCTTTCCCTATTTTATTTTTATCGGAGAAAGTTTGGTCCTCCATTTATGTTATATTGATATATACGTGCGGCTAAGGCGCACACAAACACAGAAAATAATTTTTTATTTTTGTTGAAGACTAGTGCACTTTGTGGGTTACACCACCCTTTAAGAAATGAGCCAGCCGGTCCTTTACTTATGGGACACAGGCGCACGCTTGGCACTACTTTGTTGATGCACGTGCGGCTACTGCGCACACAATTCACAAACACAGAAAATATTTTTTTATTTGGTTTGGAGTGTACTTTGGGGGTTACAGCACCCTTTAACGGTCAAGCCAGCTGGCCCTTTACTTATGACACAAGCGCACGCTTGGCACTACTTTGTTGATGCACGTGCGGATACTGCGCACACAATTCACAAACACAGAAAATATTTTTTTATTTGGTTTGGAGTGTACTTTGGGGGTTACAGCACCCTTTAATGGTCAAGCCAGCCGGCCCTTTACTTATGACACAGGCGCACGCTTGGCACTACTTTGTTGATGCACGTGCGGCTACTGCGCACACAATTCACAAACACAGAAAATATATTATTTTTTTAGCACTTGGGGGGAGCACCCCTGATGGACAGAGCACCCCCTGGAAAACACTACAGCACCCCTTTAGGACTGGGACACTGCACAGGACTTTGGAGTGGACACAGCCCCTATGGAGAACTGACTGCACAACACAGTCCAGCCAGCCCCTATGGACTTTGAAGTAGTGGACACAGCCCCTATTAACAACAGCAGCACAGCACAACACAGCCAGCCCCTATGGACTTTGAAGTAGTGGACAACAGCAGCACTACACTACACTACACTACACAGCCCAGCCAGCCCTAACTCCCACCCTCCCTCTTCACTGTCCACAGCCGAGTGAGAAAATGGCGCCGACGCGGGTACCTTATATAGGATCCAAAACCCGCGAGACTCGGAAGGCGGGATGATGAGGTTTTGCCTCGATTTCAGATCCGAGTCAGACGGGAAAAGTCGAGCCTGACTCGGATCGGACTCGGATCGGGGGGGCTCGGGGGGGGTTCGGATTTCAGAAATCCGAACCCGCTCACCCCTAATACTAATACTGTCTGTGCTAGTTAAAATACTGTGAGGACAGGTGTGTTTGTCCAGACACAGCCCTTCCCTGCCTCCATACACATCCCCACCCACCTATCTCTCCCTGCTTCCAGTTACTCTGCTTCCAGACACCCTTCCTGATACTAGACATAAACCCTCTCTGTTGTCAGACACCCCCTTTCCCTGCTGCCAGACACCCCCTTCTTGCTGATACCTAGTGCCATACCACCCTCCATGCTTGCAGACTCTCCTCCTTGACTGTCATACCACCCTCCATGCTTGCACTCTCCTCCTAGACTGCCATACCACCCTCCATGCTTGCACTCTCCTCCTAGACTGCCATACCACCCTCCATGCTTGCACTCTCCTCCTAGACTGCCATACCACCCTCCATGCTTGCAGACTCTCCTCCTCCTAGACTGCCATACCACCCTCCATGCTTGCAGACTCTCCTCCTCCTAGACTGCCATACCACCCTTCATGCTTGCAGACTCTTTCCCCCACCCCACAAAATGCCATACTTCTCCACCTACCTGCCAGACTCCCCACCATTCTGCCATACACCCTACCCCCCCCCCCCAAATAGTGCCATACTCTGTCTGCCCCTCTTCCCCACTCTGTGAGTAAGGTAACCTCACACCTTCTAATAAAGCATTTAACTAGACAGCACTGATTTCTGCATGACATTACTGGTGTCTTTTTCTTTGTAAGGAAATGCTTGCTTCCTTCATGAAAAGGAACATACAAATATTTTTCTGTTTTAGGAATGATTTACTGTATGTTATATAGGGGCATATTAATTGTGTCAAACCCAACATGCTGTGGCCTCACGCCCTCCAGGGGGCCCCATGTAGTTGCTGTACCAGGGCCCAATATTTCTCTAGTCAGCCCTTATGGTGGTGGCACTTCGATAATTTTTTCGACTTGTTATATTGAACACCAGGCACCCAAAGAGCCTACCCTTGTTATAGACTATGATTTGGGTATATCTATGTTTTTCATGCATGTGACAATGGTTACATGTCTATGTATTTGTGTTTTCCATTTACTCGAGGAGACTACTGTATTGGGCAAGTGCGATTCTTTTTTTATTTTTTTTATTTATGCATTCTAACCAGTCACAGATTTACAAAATAGACAGCAAGCAATACACATTCAGTAAAATAGGAGGCACGGCGAATGGTCGTTAGGTATGTTATATACTTTTTTGGAGGAGTCTTGGCTGTGTCCCTAATTAGAAAACCTAAATGTACAGTTTCCGAATTGCCACCAATCAGTAATTGGCTCTTGTCAGTGCAAGTTAGACACTGAAAGTAAATGTCTAATTGGTTTCTATGGGTTAGAGATTTATTTTATTTTTTTATAATTTTTCTTGATAGTTTATGTCCATACAAGCAGTGTCATACTGAAAATGGCACAAAACAATGGAATCGACATACAATTATGACAAAATACAACAATATTGCAAGTTAGAAGATCTGAGAGAATTATAAGAAACAGAGAGAGGAAGGGGAATGTGGAGCAGAGGGTATAGAGAGGAAGGGGAGGTAGGAAAGTTGGGCAGTGTTGGTAAGGGGAAATAAAGGAAGGAGGGGGGACTGTTGGCGAACACAGCTCCTAATGAAAAGCTATAGGATATCAAGTACGCACCTCATGATAAACGATCAAGGGCGACCGAATTTCACCAAATTTGTGCATGCACTCGTCTAAGTATCTAAAAATTAGCTCTCAATGGTAGTAGGTGTGCCAATGGTAGGTGTGCCAAATTGAGTTGTGTACTACCAAAGAGGGGAGAGCTACCTTTTTCCAGCAATAGCACAAATAGCTGCATTGAGAATGTCCCGAGTAAGTGCTTGGGAGTGTATATCACCATCAAGAATGGGTCACGGTAGAAAAGCATAGGAAAAGTGATACGCTAGTGAGATGCTGCTGTGGGAAAGAGTCAGCCGGTGTACCGTGTCCCAAAAGCGCTTAACTGTAGGTCAGTGCCACCAGATGTGTGCAAGGGTGCCGTCCTCTCCACAGCCCCTCCAGCATCTATCCGACTGAGGAAATATGGCACGAAGGCAGGTATGTACCAAATACCATCTATATAAAATGGGTTAGAGATTTACACTCCTGCACTTTGTTTGTAAAGTCACCGGTGTGAAGTTAGAATTAAGAATGCACTGAATGCATATTAGGTCACATACTGCATCCCGTACAAATATTATAGTCTGGACACAATGGGAGAAAGCCACAATCCATTTAGTCAAATCCCTGATAAACCCATCCAGACCATGTGTTACAGTGTCCAACGCTCTTAAATTGGTACACCTTTTGGAGTCCAGAATATATGGACCGTACTATACAAATCATGAATGTTGGGGATTATATTATTTAGCATTATAATATCCAGATGCCAGGCCATATGTAAACTATTTAACTTAACATTAATATCCTGGATGTGAAAGCAGAATTCGGATTTAGGTGACCAAACCTGAGTCTTGCTAAAACTCTTAGACCAGCCAGGGCAAAACTCTAGATTCAGCCCATCTCTTGCTGAATATTAGATACTGTACTCTATACTGTACTCTATATGTCTATTTGAAGTCACCGAGTGAATTATTTGACCATATGAAAGCAAAATATAAGTTAGTTTCTAATATCCCATGTGTTTTTCAAAACAATACTATTCCTGAGTACTGAAGTTATGACTGAGAACTAATCAGTTATTTAATGACATCAGAACTCACTAAATAGATTTACAGGATTCTCCACAGGGCCGTAACTAGGGGTGGGAGAGCGGTGCTGCAGCCCAGGGTGCAGGGCCTAATTGGCGGAACTGTCTCTCCCCTATGGCACCAGCATTTGGCTTGCATTTGAATGGTACCCTGCAGCCTAGAGAGCCGTCCGGCATGTCCTTGGGTCTCTCCAGGTGCTCAACTACTTCATGGTTGCGGACGGCCCCACCCCATCGTCATGGCATAATGATGTCACGGCCCTTAGTCTGTACATAACCTTATAATACACCCAGTGTCGGACTGGGGCATAAAGGGCCCACCAGGGGAATGCAGTGATAGGGGCCCATACTTATGGGCGTGGCCAGCCTCCAGAGTGGGTCTGGTCCCCTTTAGGTATATACAATACAGTGTGTGTGTATGTATGTATGTATGTATGTATGTGTATGTGTATATATATATATATATATATATATATTTCTAGTAAATACTGCTAGTGAATGTATGATAATATACCAGATTAATAACAGTAGTGCATTGAAAATACACAGTAGACCTGTGCAGTATAATGCAAGTGCACAGTCTGGAACTTGATCCCTAGAGGAAGGGGTGGGCCCTCAGGCTGTGGGGCCCACCGGGGGTTTCCCCTGTACCCCTGTGGGCCAGTCCGACCCTGAATACACCCATGGTGTTAATATTATTATTCAAAGGGTGATCTAAAAATCACCCTCTCATAAGTAGTATGGTATTACTATTGCAGAGTCTGCAATGAATTCTGTTTTTTTACAATATTTTAATGGTAGCACCTAGAAGGTATTAGAGGATTCTACGTCTACAGCAATCAGTTAAACGGCAGCGGAGGAAGATCTGAATGAAATAAGGGCAATGTTTTGACACTTGTTCCCTGTGGACACAGAAACGTGCGCAAGGAGTGAGATTCAGGGAAGGATTTTGTGCAAATATCATCATTTTCTTAGTAATCCTAGTGTCTCTGCAGGGAGCACGCCTCGCTTTGTAATTAAAGGCTTTGTCTGGGAATGTATTGAGAACAAAGTGGTTTCATTTCACCTGCTGTCCTTTTCCTCTACAGCTAATTCAGTAACGGTTTTCATATTGAGCCTAGTGTGGTTTTGTATGTTTATACCTTTTGTGTTTACTGACTGTACAGAAACCAGACTCTCACACTGAGATACTTTGTCACCAATGACAAGTAAAGTTGCGGCAAAATTTGAAATCAGTTTTCAGTGTGGAACAGGCTGTTTCGCAGGGGTGAAAAAAAGATGTGTTTGATGTAGTCTTTGAAGTTTGCTTAAGCTTTTGCCATTTTTATGCTTTAACACAGAGCAGGGTAACTGCAGTCTGTTCATTCCGCTGTGTGGCTAAGGTAGGACTGGGAACTCGTGTGGTCAAATTTCAAAGGCAAAACGTGCCGAATGTAGTATTCATTCTAGCACCCTGCACCTGTCACTCACAACCTCTGCTGTTCCTCTTTCCTGCCTGGGTGGTTGTCTCTGTTCTGGTGCTTCTAGCACAATAAGCTAATGCAACAAGCTGCATAGATACATACCAATGTGTGCTAGAAGCACCAGAGTAGAGAGCGACACCCCAGGCAGGAAAAAGGAAATGTACAGGTTGTGACAGGTGCAGGGTGCTAGAATGAACACTAGAATGCACAGCGAGGCAAATATTTAGCTGCTTAAAGAATGTGCAGGACTGTACTTGGCATCTGACTGTACTTATAGTAGGCTATGAGTTCTGTCTTGTGTACGTACTTTAGGGATATGCAACAGAAGTGTGTCAATTGATTCTGACAATTTTGAAATTCAGCAGAGTTTCAGATCGAACCACATAAAAGTTATGCTCCTTGAAGAATCAGGCCATTCACGGTGCAAATAATGTTAAAAAGCCAATCAGCAGAGATTGCATGTCTGTAAGCCTTATAAAAGGAGCTCACAGCTTCTCTGGGTTGCTCTAAGAAAATGTTGTGAATGCTGCTATTTGTGATTGTGATTTATCAGTGACCTGAAATCTTCCCGTTTTAATCTTCGCTTCCATTTTGTTATCACTGTTTATCGAGCTGATAAAATTTTTTAAAATAAATTTTTACTTGCATTTCTGATAAAAAAAAAATTATTGCTGAGGTAACTGTGTTACATGGCAACCTCTGTGACACTGAGCCAGGCTAAATCGTTTTATATATGTGTGTGAGCTAGCTTGTGCCTCTCTATCATCACCTTTATTAGATAGTGAAAGCTCTGTCACAATCTAGTCACACCTCTGTGGACAGAATGTCAGTAGAAAATTAAGCACATTTAAAATAACTATTCATAACCAAAGACTGCTTGCAGCAGCATGTTTTTCTGCAATGTGATAGTCCTCATCCAGGAGATAATTAGGGTGATGGTCTGCCAGTCGGCACCTTTTCCCCTAGTGCCGGGAAGTGGGTAGGTATGCCCCGAGTGGCCAGGGGGTGGGTAGGTATGCCCCGAGTGGCTGGGAAGTGGGAAGGTGTGCCCCGAGTGGCCGGAAAGAGGGAAGGTATGTCCGAGGGGGGCTAAGTGTATAGGTAAGTTCCACATGTCACCCCAGGTCTCCTGTTTCCAAGGGTCTCATTTATTCATAAAGAAACCAACAATATAAGTACTGCAACACTATGACATAAAATACAAATACCAGGGTATTCACAAGTTTGAACAGTTTTTTAATCCAAAAATAAAACCTTCACAAATCATCACCACCTCCCCGTCACACTAACCGCTAGTGTCCCATAACACAGACTGACGCCTTTCAGGAGTTGTGTAAAGCCAACTCCCGCCAATATCTGTTACTGCATGTTCTCCTTGGCTGACAACCGACAGAAGTGTGATAGTAAATAGCGGTCATTACATAGTTGTCAAGTGAGCATGTTTGACCAGTCTTCCCTTTAGGACTAAACAGAGCATGAAGTGAAAATTATGCTACAAATACTGTAGTTTTAAAAGTTCAACCTCGATGACAGGTACACGTTCTGTAAGTCCATTTTAGAGCAAGCATGACCACTTTTATTTAAAAAGAACAGTATATTTCTGGTTGTTGGCCTTGGTTAAAAAACCCATAAAATGTGTAATCAGCGTTTCCTGTTTTGATCTTGGCGTCATCTTAAAGCAATTGAGATGCCTGATGCCAATGACCATAATGTTGATTAATAACAAAATGCATTTCTTCAAATAGAAACTAAACTGGCAGCTGTGGTAAAAAAAAATAATTATCCTCCTCTTGGGTTTTTCCCAGTTATAGATCGATGCAGCTTTTACATAGGAATCACTGTGCCAATCTTTCTATCAAAAGTTCAAAGTATTTATTAAACCAGTTCAGAAGCCTACCCAGGAAATCTAACGTACTGTATGGTTTTGTAGAATGCAAAGAAAAAGATGAATATGGGTAAAAAAATGAAAGGGATTGACGGCTGAATTACATTTTGTTTGGCTCATTTATACACATGATTTTACTAAATATTTGACTAAAATTTTACGACTTGCTTTATAACCATGTGGTCATATCATCAGGCAGAGATAATTATTTTGGATGCCACTGGATCAAATATTTTTTTTCTTTTGTATCTATTTTTTAAAATGAGCTCTGTGCAGTGGATGTAATGATATGTAGAATCTCTGCTTTGTAACATATCACAAGGCAATGGAAATAAAAAAAACACTGCCTGAGAATGTAAAGACCTGGCTGAAAAGCACAGATGTGAATCCCCAAAAAATAATGGAACCTAATGGTCCAAAAACCTGTGAGGCTTGTTGTAAAATATGTTGCAAAGCAACACTCCAGTACTTTACCTATTTATTTGTTTTAAAATAAGATTCATATAGTACAGAAGTGTCCACATACATCTTACTACTTTGCGGGTTAAACAGCCCTTCTAGTCGCGCCATTACGTGACTCTGTAACACCGAGCATCTTTCCACATGACTTTTTACTTTCAAATGCGATTATCAAAGTTCATATACAGATGTGTCCACATACATCTTACATCCGTGTGCTACCATTAAACATAACACGTAAGCGACTGACATGCGACTCTATAGCTCTGAGCATCTTTTTACCTTCAAATAAGTCTTATTCGCAAATATTCTGTGTGCAGCTGTGGGTGTATCTGCATGTGAAATGCCGCTGACACTGTAACGTAGCATTTCGCATGCAGATACACCCACAGCGTCTGTCTGTAACTTTATTTCCAGCTATGAGCCAGCAACAAATGTCCTGGAAATTGTTGCACTACATTTTGTTGTAACTGCTGTTGTGCAGTCTGGAGCCAGGATTTCATATCTGGAAGCGAAACTGCTATTAAAATGAAACATATTTTGAAGTTATTAAAAAGTGTTGAGAATGGTATACAGCATTATATGGCTTAATTCCCATAGTTTATTTAAATGCTTGCGTATGGAATGGGTAATGTCTGCCAGAATATTTAAATTAAATATACAGTGTGTCATTAGCAGATTAGGAGTTTTAGATGTTTATATCAAGAGGAATGTAATGTATGAATACAGGACTACATTTAAAGTGACTGTTACCATTCAACATCTTACAGTGTGTGTGTGTATATGTGTAATACGTAACCGAGTAGAACCGAGCCTGCACATCCCTAATGTGTGTATGTGTGTGTGTGTGTGTGTGTGTGTATATATATATATATATATATTAATACACATTTTTTTAATTTTTTATTTTCTGTTAGATCATACATAGCTTTCCTATCATTTCAAGTTCACAAGTTACATCTATACAAAACTACAACCTGCAATTTATACAATAATTAAATAAAATGCAGGTGCACACTCTAAGCACTAAGGATACTGATAATAAAAATATTTATAATAAATTTGAAAGCTGCATACACACAACGGTTTTGTTACCAACGATTTTATGAACGATTTTCTGTCAGATTATCTGTCAGATTTTTTAAAGTGTAAGGAACAATTTTTTTTTGAACTACAAACGACTTTTGCATATTCCCTTAATGAAAATCGTTCAGTTGGTCACTCTGATAAAACTACAAATGTGAACGCACATGAACGATAATCGTTCATCGTTGTAACTCAGAAAGTGATCGATTTTTACAATGAACGATAAATGATATCGTTAACGATAATCGTTCAAAAGATTGTGTGTGTGTGTATGCACCTTCACAATTAACATTGAGTATAAATAATAAGGTTATTTGCACATGTTTGGCCAAAAATATATGCCCATCTACCACGTCAAGTTGAACCTCATCAGGTGAGCACACAGGCTTTTCCTTCCCACAATGGAACTTGAATTGTTTGCCATCTCTAAGGTCCTGGAAAGTTCTCTGGGAGACTGCATTTGTAGGCACACTTTCATCAATGTCATAGAAACCTTGAAGAACAAATAAAGCTTAACAAAGCAATGTTTAGGAGAAAAACTGAAAGGTTTAATGAATAAAGGGGTTGTGCTGTACCTAATGTGGAAGTACGTTGGATTTGTATCTGACATTTGTGCTCTCTCCTCATTGCGAGTTTTCCAGAGCAAAGAAATGCGAGACTAAGGACCTCATTCAGAGCCGCTCGCAAAATGCAAGCGCTCGCTCTGAATGAAGGCGGCCGCTCCTTCTTTAAAATCTGGCCTCCTGGCCGCTCGCTAAGCTGTGGGTGACCACCCACAGCTTTAGCGAGTGACCAGGTGATGGTCACGATAGTCTCGACCATCATGGCTTGCGACGAGACCCTTTGGGTCGGCAGGCCCGTTGAGAGGGTAATGGGGGCGTGGCCTAACCTCGGGAGGCGTGGCCACGCCCCCTTCCCGAAAAAAAAAAAGAAAAAAGATTTGCAATGCTGGGGAGGGGGGCGCTCAAAGCCAGGGGGGTGCGATCAGTGTGATCGCTCCCCCCCCCACAGGCATAGGAGACTGCTGTGGCTGCTGCTCAGCAGCCATGAGCAGTCTCCACTGAGCTCAGCACACATTGTGTGCTGGGCTGCTGTGAGGGAGGGGGAGCGGCGCCAGACCCGGGCCCCTCAGGAAGCCCAGGCCCCGGTAATCTGTACCCGCTCCCCCCCTCTTTGCGCCCCTGGGGGTCGGGTCTCGTCTCCCGCAAGCCCTAGGTAGAGCTGCCTACTGACATCAGAAGTGATGTCAGTAGGTTCCTTCAGGAACGCCTCAGTTTGTCCGGCCACCCCCGCTCCCCGCCTACAAAACAGGGCGAGCTGTCGATCAACATGGACAGCTGCCCCTTTTGTAACGCTGCGCGTGCGCAGGGCCTCACCATCGACCCACTTGCGAGTGCATAGGAGCTTGTGAGTGGGTCTGAATGAGGTCCTAAATGTAGAGTGGTTTTACAGGGGGTGGCTCCAAAGTCCATGAAGTGAGTGTGCTCTTTGACATGCACTTGATTTGCAAGTAGTCATATAAATAAACACTGGGCATTGGCAGTTTTTGAGGCTCAGAACTGTACCTAGTTTTATTCTTACCCATAGTAAGGAATGACAATGGCACATTGACAATTAGACCCTGGCACACCGACACTTGGGGCCAGAGAACACTGGCGTGCTTATACTTGGAGCCAGAGAACACTGGCATGCTCGTACTTGGGGCCAGAGAACACTGGCATGCTCGCACTTGGGGCCAGAGAGCACTGGCATGCTCGCACTTGGGGCCAGAGAGCACTGGCATGCAGGCACTTGGGGCCAGAGAGCACTGGCATGCTCGCACTTGGGGCCAGAGAACACTGGCGTGCTCGCACTTGGGGCCAGAGAGCACTGGCATGCTCGCACTTGGGGCCAGAGAACACTGGCACGCTGACCCTTGGGGCAGCCAAAGAACACTGGCACACTAATTCAAGGTTCCAGAATGATTATACAGGAGATGGTTTCAAAATCCATTAAGTGGGTGAGTACCTTGATATGCATTTGGTTGGCAAGTATTTGAGGTTCATAACCTAACATTATTGTTTTAGTTTTACCCACAGCAATGACACTGGCACACTGACAATTGGGCCCTATAAAAATAACACACTGACACTTGGGACCCCAGAACACTTGGATACTGACACTTGGGACCCCAGAACACTTGGATACTGACACGTGGGACCCCAAAACACTGGCACACTGACTCTTGGAAACCCAGAACACTGATACATTGACACGTGGGATTCCAGAACACTGGTACACTGACACTTGGTGCCACAGAGCAATGGTATGCTGACACTCTGGGTAAAAAGGATAAGCACCAGTGTTATAGACATCATAAATATAATATTTTATTGTTCAATTTCTGCTCCGATGTTTTATGTATTTTTATGCAAAATATCTTTAAAGCCTCAACTTTTTATAAATATATATTTTATAGAAGTATATAAGACTAAGAAAAAAGAACAACTATTAGAAAACCCCACCTTCTTTCTTAGCTTTTACTCACAAGTAACAATTACAAATATGATCTTCTAAGTAACTTAACCACTTAACTGGCAAATATTTTTTCAACACCCCCAAAATTGTGTTTTTTTGTTTGTTTGTTTTAATTAGCAAAATTATGTAAATAAGAGCTTTTTAAATATGATTCAATATAATTATTTGAACAAAAATGTAAAATCCTGTTTAAATAGCGATTATTTACATAATGTAATAATAAATAAAATTAGCATTTTGGGGGCATTTTTGAAAAAAAAAAAAAAAAACTTTAGTGCGTACATATATTTAGCTCTATATATATATATATATATATATATATATATCTAATACACCTCCCGATCACAGTGGTCGGGACATAGGGGGCAGGTGGTGGGCCGAGGACAAAGCAGCTGCGCCGAGAGGAAGGGGCAGAGGGGGGGCCGAGGACAAGGCAGCAGCTGCGGCTATCAGGAGCCGTGGCTGCTGCTTCTACAAGCAGCCACACCGGGCGGAGATGATGCAGCACTGGCTGACCAGGGGGGGTAGACAGCCACAGCCACGGCTACCAGGAGTCGCGGCTGCTACTTACTACTTCTGCCGGTTAG
Source organism: Taudactylus pleione (assembly GCA_031769625.1). NCBI lineage: Eukaryota > Metazoa > Chordata > Amphibia > Anura > Myobatrachidae > Taudactylus > Taudactylus pleione. Next base: position 14,274,326 of record JAUIMM010000224.1, on the reverse strand, counting down.
AGGGTCATGCAGACGTCCCGATCACTGCTGGCCACAGTGATTGGCACACACTAGAGGGGCAGCCACGGATGCTGTGGCCTCTGATGTAGGCGACTGCTGGAAGATTAGCTTCCCTCAGCCGCCTTGTGGGCATTTCTGACTGGTTGCATGTGATGTGACCATGCCCGGCAAGTGGTTAACAGTTTAATTCCCTACAGATGTGTCCTCTTGCATCGACTGGGTACGCGCGCTCTCTTTGCACCCGCCAGCCGTGGCCTGAAGACTGTAGCACATACGTGCGCGGAAAGTCGCATGGTGCCATACGTGAACAAAGCGGCAAAGATAGAAGAGGACACATCTGTATGTTTAATAGTTTCTCAACCTACTGAAATGTTCGCTGAGCTGCTATTTAAGTACAAATGTTTCAGTCTTTGTGCTGCTTTGTGTCATTCTACAGTAATTTGAACGTTATCTGGTAATAATTGTTCATTCCCATTAATCTTTCTAAACAAATTACTCTGCCACAATTTTCAGAAGAATACATGAAAGGGAAAGAACTCTAGAGGGAAGCATGTCCCTCAATACACAACAAACTAGCACACAACACAACCGTGTCACGGATCGGATTAGGAACACTTCCAGGAATTTTTTGTTTTGTTTTTGTTACTGAGAATACTTTATGAAAGGTTATTGTAATCATGTAAAACTGTTTTTCATCTGCTTAAGTAAAATAATTCATTGGGCTAGTATATAGAATAATAGAACAACAAGGGTACATTATTACATTTCAGGAATAATTTGGGATTGCTGGTCATTGTCATTGATTGATGATTATTATTGTATTATATTTGTTGCAGTGCAGTTTAAAGACACTGAAACTAGCATATGCAAGTACTGGCGATGAGTAGGCATAACTGGGCTGGAATAGGGCTGTCTCACAGGCAGTGTTCAGTGAGAGCGTGCTGACAAAACTGTGGGCGATGGTGAGTTGAGCAGAAGTATAAATTTATTTTTATTTATTTATTACCAGTTAGTTATATAGCGCACACATATTCCGCAGCACTTTACAGAGAATATCTGGCCATTCACATCAGTCCCTGCCCCAGTGGAGCTTACAATCTATATTCCCTAGCACAGGGGTGGCGAACCTTTATTCTGCCGAGGGCCATTTTGATATATATAACATTATTCGTGGGCCTGGTGTAGGCCACGCCCCATCCGTGTAATGTCACACGGAGGGGGGCGATGCCACAATCACCGGAGATTACAGAAATGCCCGGAGCATTCTCAGGATGCTGTAAGGGCAGCGGTGTGACCATCTGAAGCATCCTAAGGATGCTCCAGGCGGCACTGCTGCATAGATTCTGGCTGCAGGGTGCCATTCTATGCACCCTGCTAGCCAGATGAGGCTAGCAGAAAAAAGCTCCAAGGGCCAGACCAAATGATTCCGTGGGCCTTCTACGGCTCCCAGCCCTGAGGTTCCCCATCCCTGCCCTAGCACATGCACACATACATACATACATACATGCATACTAGATTATTTGTTGGGAGCAAAATAACTTACCAGTATATTTTTGGAGTGTGGAAGGAAACCTGAATATCCGAAGGAAACCCACGCAAGCACGGGGAGAATATACAAACTCCACACAGTTAGTGGCTTGGTGAGAATCGAACCCACGGCCTCAGTGCTGTGAGGCAGTAATGGTAAGATTATACCATCCATGCTGCCCACAATAAATTCAGGATTACTATTCCAGATCCATTCTTGTGATTCTGCTAAAACCAAGAAATGCATTTGGGCAGCGACATTAACAGACAGGGGCGTTGGAACAAATTATGATGGGGGAACAACATAAAATCGTTCCTGCTGCCCCCCCCCCTCTCTCTTACCTGTTGGCATTGCTGGAGGGGTGGCTGCAGACGGTCAGGGGCTGTGCTTTATAGTAATAGGCTACAAAGCCAGTGGCGTAAATTCATTCCAGACACCCGGAGGCAAGTTATAATTTGGTGCCCCCCTGTCACAGCCGCTGACACTGTAATGTAGCAATTCGCATGTAGACAGGCTATAGATAGATGAAGGCAGCAGAGCACAATTATTTATTTATTACCATTTATTTATATAGCACACAGAGAATATTTGGCCATTCACATCAGTCCCTGCCCCAGTGGAGCTTACAATCTATATTCCCTATCGAAAGGCTCACACACATACACTTGAGGGTTAATTTGTGTTAGGAGCCAATTAACCTACCAGTATATTTTTGGAGTGTGGGAGGAAACCGGAGTACCCGGAGGAAACCCACGCAAGCACAGGGAGAATATACAAACTCCACACAGGTAGGGCCATCGTGGGAATCGAACCCATGACCTCAGTGCTGTGAGGCAGTAACGCTAACCATTACACCACGCATCTATTTCACCAACGTAGGTGTGCAAGTGCGGCGTGTGCCCTATAGATGCTGACCGCTTAACTGTGCGTACAGTAAGTCCAGTGTCAGAGATGCGTACAACTATATATGTATATGTGTATATGTATATATATATATATATATATGTGTGTGTGTGTGTGTATTCAGTCGTTTTACCTTTAACGTCAAATCACTTTTCTTGGGCTTTAACTTAAATGCATGTTTGCATTAGGTAAGAATCCACAAGTGTGCCTCTAGTCTAAGCAGGACCTATCATGTTTAATACATCGTAAATTAAATGTATTGTCCAACATCTCAAATAAAGGTTTAAGTACAGCCTGTACTTACTGGTTCACTCTGATGCAGAGTTGGAGCAGATAAAATAGAGTCCTCCTTATCCGTATATACAGCTATTAGTGTTACATATGTAATACTAATACAGGTACTGTAGCTAACAGCTAAAAGCATAATTGTAACATTTTGAGCAGGAAAATCTGCAATAAAAATTATTTTACTAATTTTTTCCACCTCCTAAGAATATCTTCAATTTCCCTCTTTATTAGTGTAAAATAACAACTTGACCTACAGTTGGCTTAGCCAAAGAGCATCGGCAACGCGGGGTGTGTTACTCTTGCCACAGACATTGCAATTAATTGATATCTTCAAATCATTATTTGATATGTTCCGTTATGTGGGATATGTAGTACCTTGAGTATTGTGTAAACATACTGTAAGTTTTGCTATGAAATGGGTATATTAATGCAAAAAGCATGGGCAGAGATTCATGGAAAGCAAAAACGACGTTGCCATTTGGAAATTGGATATTATATAAATAATTGTATAAGTACACACTATTTTGTAAAGAAAAGGATAGTAAATGACTTTTGTATAATGATATTAAAGCAAGGTCCTATTGTGGTACCTTGATGTCTCTATGACCTTGCCGCTTACACACAATTCTTTGTTCCGGCTAAATGTAGGATTTTCAAAAAGGAAAAAAAAAAGAGGTTGTTTCGTAAACATGTCGTCTTGTCACAATAGCTAAGGGGTTTAATACAACCTACGACCTTCCAATCCGCTATTTATAAGCTCCTATAATGGAGGTCTTTGGACACATTCCATTACCCCCTTCCAGTCCCTTAAGGATCACAAGTAATAAAGGTGAAAATGTCAATCTTTCCTGTAATCTTGTTCTTCTACGTCAGCAATGTGTATTCTTCAAGTCTCCATATCATTTTTATTTTTTTTAATACTGATCTCTAGGTTAGAGTGAAAACTACCCTGCAACAATAGTAGAATGTTATAAAGAACATGCCCCTTTCTCATTCATGACTAAAACCTGTGAACAGTAGATGAAGCCAAAGTTTGACATTACTATATATTTTTGTATTAGTGAGCTGAACGATATACAATGAAATAAGTGGATCGTTTTATATACCTAATGCAGTAAACCCATTGGGCCTGATTCCAGAGGTGCACGTAATGTTGGTGCCGCACGCAAGTGGTTGATGTTTTCAGTCTGCGCAATCGTCCTCATGATTACCGCCAGGAGCTGTAGAATGAATTTGGATGCAAGAGCTGAGCATTCCTAGTAGGTAAACGGGGGAGAGAGGGGCCGAAAATGACACGTGCATGGCGCGGTTGCACATTTGCACTGACAGGCAGCCATGTTCAGACGGATAATCTGCTCCTCCATTGGGTTGGTGCAATGACCGATGGTGCCTATTAATACACACATCGGAGGATTAGCGCCACAGTCGGTGGACATCTCTGTAGGAATGCCATTAGCTGCAGCATTAGCATAAAGACAAGTCAACGTCTGGATCAGGCCCATTGTGTATGGCAGCACAGATGGTGTAATGGTTAGCATTACTGCCTCACAGCACTGAGGTCATAGGTTCGATTCCCACCATGGCCCTACCTGTGTGGAGTTTGTATATTCTCCCTGTGCTTGCGTGGGTTTCCTTCGGGTACTCCGGTTTCCTCCCACACTCCAAAAATATACTGCTAGGTTAACTGTCTCCCAACACAAATTAACCCTCAAGTGTATGTGTGTGAGCCTTTCGATAGGGAATATAGATTGTAAGCTCCACTGGGGCAGGGACTGATGTGAATGGCCAAATATTCTCTGTTAAGCGCTGCGGAATATGTGTGCTATATAAATAAATGGTAATAAATAAATAATTGTGCTCTATGTACTCCGCTGCAACATTTTGTCATGCTGAGAGGGAGGTGCTGCACTAACACAGCAGATAGAGAGTGAATGACAGCCTGGGAGAATTGCTTTGTACAAATGCACTGTGTGCATGGGTGGATTTGTACACCTGGTCAAACACAGTGATGTCAGAGTAGCTCAAAGGGAAATGGTATGAGATGCCGGCACTCTGGATCCTGGCAGTTAGAATCCCGATGCCAGCATCTCGAAGGAGTTAACATACTGACACTTGTTGGCATGGGCTTTTCTAGAGAGAAGGGGGTCCGTGTGCAGTCTCCGTCACGGGCCCCCTCCTTTCCGTCCGGTGGCCAGCAGTGAACTGTGCGGTGCGCCAGCGCCGCACTTATAGACTCTGGGCACTAGAGTGTGCACAGAATCTATAGCGCATGCGCAGGTCACTGGGAAAATGGCCACGGCGGCCATTTTCCAGCAGTTTTTTATAGCGCAGACACCGGCGCTGACGTGGGACTCCGGAGAGGTAAGTATAATATGGGTGCAGGGTGTGCGGTGCGGGCCCTGCACACCCTGCACTCATTATAAATACATCCCTGCTTGTTGGTCGGTATGCTAACCCTCCCCCTCTCCCTACCCTAACCCTCCCCTCTTTGGTGCTTAACCCTAACATCCCCCCTAGTGCCTGACCCTAACCTCCCCCTCCCCGGTGCCTAACCCTTTCCCCTTAGTGCCTGACTCTCCCCCGAGTGCCTAACCCTGCACCCTAAACCTAACCCCCCCCCCTCCCAAACACATGTATCTCGGCGGTCGGGATGACAGCATTGGGCTTCTGACCAGCATCGTGATTTCGGTGCAGGTAGTAGGAGCATACCTCTCAAAGGATGCAGTCTCAGCTTTTTGGCCTTTATTAAATGCTGTGACCTTAAACATGTGGAAGGAGCTGCAGTTATCTGGTATGGAGATGGGAGGTCATACTTATTTATTATTAGTATTTTTTACAACTGCAGTAGAATGTTTATATTTGAACATTTTTATATTGGGGCTTATTGGCCCGTTAAGTTGTTAAAGACCACATGAGTTTATGACGAGAACACGCTCCACATTTATTTTCATTGGTAAATACTTTTCATAAAAATTTTTGTAGACAAACCGTGCTTAGTAAGTATATTGTGTGTTTTATAAATAATGTACACGTGTACTTTCCATTGCTTCAGGATCTATAGAGGTTCCTGTTACCCTCAGCCACCACACAAGGCCAACATCAAGTTTACCAGGTAAAAAAAAGATGAGCCCAACATTTTCACAGAGAAGCTATAGACAATCAATCTTTCACTGGGGCACTACCATTCTGCTAATTGGGGGGCGGTGAGAAAATGTTACTCTATGAGTATCGTTTAATAGAGTGCAGTTTTTCCCTATTTTTTTATTGGTGCCTGTACTGTAGGGTTTATGGTCTTTTGCTTTGAGACTGATGAATGGAGGGAAACTCAGCCCATGGGTCATTCCATGTCAAGTAGGCCAGGGGTCTCCACCTGACCATCTCCAGTTTTGATAAAAAGTTACATGAAGGTTCAGAGGAGTCACATCCGATGCGGCACCTCATGACACCCCGAGCACGCTAGGGGGCATGACCTCGGGTTTGTGAGGCCACGTCCCCTGCGTTGTCCTGTTTCGGGGGCGTGACTTCATGTCATGCCCCTGTTGTCTTCACGCTGGGGCTCTGCCCAGAGCTCTGGCAGTTGCTGAATGGCCGCAAGGGGGTTGCGGAATGGATGACTTGCGCCTGCGCACATCAACCCTTATCGCTGCTAGCTGCTCGGTCACACCATCCGAGGTGTCATTCGGTGTTGCCCGCACCCCCTTAGTGACTCCACTCTGAAGGTTGGTATATACAGTATAATAAACTTAACTCTGGGAAAATTTTAGTTCACAATATGCAATAGTAGCAAAACTATGGCCCTCAAAGTGGGGGTGGATGCAGTTGTCACCGACTCTACAGTGCACAATCAGCAGGTGGAGACTGTTTACAGAATTGGTCCACTTGACATGGAAGGACCCTCATGTCTGTATCTGATGCAGTTTCCAGATGGCGACCTTCCCTTTAGAGAAATTCAGGAATAGGCAAAATGATCTGGGAAATAAATAAATGAAACTAAGCAGACAATTTATCACTGAGCAATGCTTTTCACTGGGTCCTGGGGCTGGTTTGCCATAATGTCCTCTTACTCATTGGCTGACAACATGGCAAAATTAGATACTTGAGGCAACTAACTCATAACTGCTGCTTCTTAGACTATGGTTAATGCATAACTCTGTCAGACGTTTTAAAAGCTAATGCTAATTTTTTTATTTATTTTTTTACAATGTTTCCTGTTGTTCCATAGAGGGCAACCCATTATTCTTTAAATATTGTTAGGTCCCCTTCTGTCTTCTGAAGATAGTTTAAATACTGTACTGTGCTGCTTGTTTGTCTGTTTGCCAACTCAATTATTGGACACTTTCTTAAATGCAGGGAAAGATCAAATAATAATAATATCTGAAATTAGATCAAATTTAAATAATATTTTAAATAATGCTAATATTTTTTATCGTGTGTGTTTTCATTTTGTAACCCAAGAAACATATTTTGTAGGTTTTTGTCAGATCCCCAGTGTTCGTTTTCTGTCTTTTCCTGTTATTAAAAAAAATAAAAATAAATAAAAACAACCCATCGGGAACCAGTTATTGAATGAATCCTGCCTGCTCAGAACTAATAGTTGCAGAGAAGGTAACACTTAATCAAGTAGGAAGTGGGTCGGACAGTTCCCAGGCAATATAACAGAATCTTTCACCACAGCTGTGGAACGAACATTATAGATTAACGTGTGTGTATGTGTGGTAGCTATGGGGACCAGAGGTGAAGGAGACATGGTGGTGCTGGGCCATCTAATGCCTATGTCACCGCTCTGTTCAAAGGAACACTACTGTATTAGCAGATCTGTATATTTTCATGTAATATTGAATGGATCTTTAGGAATGGGATTGAAATAACGGCGATTTGAAGCCGGTTCAAATCCTGACCCTGGAAGCTCAACTCTTAACCGTATCCTAACCCTCCCCTCTCCCCCCTCCCCCTAACCCTAAGTCCCCCTAGAGGGTGGCAAAACTTAACCCCCTTCCCCCTGTGGCTAACACTTACCTAGCTCCGGTGTCTTAAGATTGGGATGCTGGCTGTCGGGATTCCGACGTCGGTATCCTGATCGTAAGGGGGCTAGCAGCCTCAGAATTTGACCTGTTGCGGGATGCCGGCATCAGTATATCGACTGCGGGCATCTCATCCGCCGGGATATACACTACATCCCGATCTTTATACAATGTAATGTTTAAAACTGGACATGTAATGTAATGTAGAGGTGAAATGCCACTGAAAATGTTCCATTTACCAATGAGGAAGCACCCAACCTATTTAGAGGACTGTCTCCTTTCTCTCAGACCCCATTACTTATCTTATTTGAACAACACTGTGGCTATTAGTCCTCCTAATGATGAAGGATAATATGATTACAAGGGGCGTAGAAACTGGATACAAAATAAATTGATTTAACCAATAGGAGAGAACACAGAATAACACACATACATGGGGTCAGTTTGCTCTAATAAACTCTCAGCTAGCATTACATTTTAAACCCAATCTGACTTTTTATATTTTTTAACAGATATAATGAATAATTAAAATAAGGCAAAATAGTTATGACATTAACTCTTAGATGGCAGAGTCCCATTTACCACAGCATTAATTAGCTTGGCCTATGAAGTCTTACAGTAGGTCACCTTTTAAATAAGAATGTAGAAAAAACACCAATTACTTGACTACTGGAGAAAATGTCTTCCAGCCAATTAAAGTATTGCAACTGCAGTTGACTTGATAGTGAAACAGTCTGAGGGTTTTTAAGAAACAAAATCACAGATCCTTAAAGGGAAAAGAACAAATGTAAAATATACAGGTACATGTCTTTATATATAATAAAGCTGATATTATAATGATCATGAGTAAAAATTGTTCCTTTCACCAGGAGCCTTGTGTATTGGTGTCACTGAGTAAAGTCTTTGGGCTCTATTTACTACAATCCGCATATTGAATGCGGATTGTAGTGTGATATTACCGAGTGAATTCGCATTGCGAATTCAGGTAATATCACAGGGATTTACTATAAATCCCTTGCAGGGACAGAGCTTGCGATAAAGCTCTGTCCCTGCGGATCCCATCCGCACTCTAGTCGCGGTATTTTCGGAAAAAATACCGTGACTAAGAGCCCGCGCATGCACCGACCGACCACCGCTACTACCCCCCCACCGATGCTAAGCCCCGCCCCCCGGCGCTAAGCCCCGCCCCCCACGATCGCGGACCCCCGCGACCCCCCCTCCCCCCCCCCGCGACCCCCCTCCCTTCATTACACTTACCTGCATCCTCCTGGCCTCCGGTGGTCTTCTCCGGGCTTCCCGATCAGGTGATCTCCCATACTGCACTGGGCCCCGATCACCTGATGACCGGGCCCCAGTGCACTGTGGGAGACCAGCTGACCGGAGAGGAGCCATCACCGGAGGCCCGATCACCGGTCCCTGGATTCAGGTAAGTGAAAAAAAAAATGTTTAATTTTTTTTTTTCTTTTTTTTACAGTAATCAGCTTGCGGTCTCTTTAGACCACATAGCTGATTACTGGTACCGGCTCCCGCCTCTGCTCTCCCCGTTAGAGCAGAGTGGGAGCCCGGTAACCGGGGGAGACCCTGGATAACGCCACCTCCAGGTGGCGTTATTATCACAGGGCTTCCCCCGGTATTTTTTTACAATTTATTTTTAGTAACTTGCACACAGATCACATTTCCCATTACAATTATGGGAAATGCGATCTGCTTTACTAAAAATAAGTGATACTGGGGGTTGGAGTAGAATTTTACTTTCTACTCCAATTGCCCTGTAATAAATACAGGTGATACTAAAATAATGTGAAAAGGGTGTGAAAACACCCTTTTTCACTTTATTTTAGTAAAAATAATGTTAATAAATAGAGCCCTTTGTATTTTTAACAGTGAGTGACCATTGCATCAATTTTACATTCGGTGTATTGTACATTGTGGTGTCACAACCGTTGAATTTAACATAGTAGCTCCACACAATAGATGATACAGTTTTGGAATACTGGTGTGAGGTTCTGAATTTGTTCTGGACCCGGGGTGGTGATTGGAGCAGACACAGAAGCAGACTTAAATGAAAAAGTGGAGTTTTTAATAAGTGACTTAGAAGACATGGGAATGGCAAGTAAAAAGTCCAGATATAGCACTAAAGTGCACTTGATAATTGTAGTGGGGGTTAATGGGAAAATATCCAGATAGTGACAGGCAGGAACAGTCCAGTATACAAGTATGGTGAGCTGTAACAGAATGCAGATATGATGAGCTGTAACTAAATGCAGGCTTGATGAGCTGTAACTAAATGCAGGCTTGGTGAGCTGTAACTGAATGCAGGCTTGGTGAGCTGTAACTGATGCAGGCATTGGTGGTGAAGTCCAGCTGAGAGTGAAATGAAGCAAGGTGCAGGGAAACAGCAGGTTCAGGTACTCAGGCAGGTAAGAAGGTATATGGAGGGTGCAGGGTAAGTACAGCAGGTTGCAGCAGGCAAGGTTCAGGCTAGAAGCGTATAACAAAGGCACAGGTACTCTCTCTCAGTAGCAGCTGAGAAACACATTGCACTGGCAAAGGAAGGCAGGCTCTGGACCTTCCTAAATACTCAGTGCCGCGCTGTGACTGGCTGGAATGAGCACATGACCTACTAGTATTGGACAGCTGGAATTACATGGCCGCAGGCAAGATGGCGGCGCCCATGCCAACGGAACGGAAACACCGCCAGACCTCACCAGGACCAGGGCCTCTTCAAAATTTTGCTGTGAACTGAACACCACGGTCAGAGACAATCTCAGCAGGAAGATCATGGAGACGGAAAATATGTTGAACGAACAAGTGAGCCAAGTCAGGGGCAGAAGGCAATTTCTGTAGTGGTATGTAATGGACCATTTTGGAGAATCGGTCTACTATGACCCAGATGGTAGTGAACCCTTGAGAATTTGGGAGATCCGTGACGAAGTCCATGGAGGGATGCGTCCACGAACGTGATGGAATAGGTAGTGGTAATAACTCACCAGCCGGTGCCTGACATGAAGATTTATGCTGGGCACACGAAGAACATGAAGAAATAAATTCCAACATGTCTGCTTTCATGGATGTCCACCAATAGCCTCTCTTTAAAAATTCCAAGGTCTTCCGGGTACCTGAGTGACCTGCAAAGCGAGAGGAATGAGCCCAGGTGAGGAGCCGCTTACTTAACTCCGGGGCCACAAAGGACTTCCCTGTAGGAGGCTGTAACCGTAAGGTGGCAAAGACTCTTGACTCCAAAACAGGGGTATTTTGATTCTCTGATTTGTCATCACAGCGGAAAGATCTGGACAAGGCATCTGCCTTTTGATTAAGGGCTCCAGATTGATTAAGGTCAGGGTGAACTGGAACCAAGCAAAAAATATTGCCCACCAGACTCACGCACTGAAGATTCTTGAGGAAGAGAAGGTTTCTATGGTCCGTGATGACAGTGAAGGGAAATTTGGCCCATTCCAGCAGGTATCTCCATTCTTTTAATGCTAACTTGACAGCTAATAGTTCTTGTTCACCAATTGCATAATTTCTCTTGGCAGGAGAAAATTTCTTGGAGAAGAAACCACAGGTGTGAACTCTATTATCGTCATAACGCTGGGAAAGAACTGCACCCACGGCCTCTGATGACGCATCCACTTCCACTAGAAAAGGCCTATCCAAGTCTGGTTGTCGTAAGACTGGAGCTGAAATAAACGCCTGTTTTAAAAGTTGGAAGGCAGTCTCTGCCTCAGGTGACCATAGGGCAGGGTTAGCGTGTTTTCGGGTCAACGCGGTAATGGGAGCCGATAATGATGAAAATCCTTCAATAAAACGTCTATAGTAGTTGGCGAACCCAAGCAATCTCTGGTTGGCTTTAAAAGTTTGAGGACGGGACCAATCCAAAATCACCTGCACCTTCTTGGGGTCCATTTCTAGACTGGAGCCAGAAATTACGGAACCAAGGAATGGCACACTGGGAACCCCACAGACACATTTCTCCAGTTTGCAGTAAAGGTGGTTCTTTCTCAGACGGGACAATACTTCCTTCACATGTTCATGATGTTTTGTTACAGATGACGAAAATAGCAATATATCGTCCAGGTAAACTACAACCGAGACGTACAACAGGTCCCGGAAAATCTCATTAACAAAGCCCTGAAACACGGCAGGGGCATTGCACAACCCAAAGGGCATCACAAGGTATTCAAAGTGTCCATCTCTAGTATTAAAGGCGGTCTTCCATTCATCGCCAGCACGAATGCGGATGAGATTATGAGCCCCTCTCAGATCCAGCTTAGAGAATATGATGGACCCTTTAACTCTGTCAAACATTTCTGTGATCATTGGAAGAGGATACCTATTCTTAATCGTTATGTCATTGAGGCCCCGGTAATCTATACAAGGTCTTAGGCCTCCGTCTTTCTTGCCAATGAAAAAGAAGCCAGCTCCAGCGGGAGAGGTGGAAGGTCGAATAAACCCCTTTGCTAGGTTGTCCTGGATGTACTCTGACATGGCTTGAGTCTCAGGCACGGATAGAGGATAGGTGCGACCACGGGGTGGCATCTTGTCAGGCAGCAACTCGATAGGACAGTCCCATTCTCTGTGGGGAGGTAAGATTTTCGCCTGTTGCTCGGAAAAAACATCAGAGAACATCTGGTACTCCACGGGTATAGCTGGAGATGGTAACGAAGCTGTCTTTCTTACAGGTCTTATTTTGGGAAGACAGGATTTCTGACAGTCAGTTCCCATGAAAGAATCTGCATTGAACACCAGTCTATCCTGGGATTATGGTGGCGTAACCAGGGTAGTCCTTTAAATAATTTCTTGAGAAGCCTCTGGTATCACTAAGAACCTTAAAGACTCTTGAGTGGATTTCCCCAACACGAACTAATACTGGTTGAGTCTCCGTGGTGACCACTCCCTTAGCTAGAGGACATCCATCTACGTAAGTCAGGGAGATTGCGTGCTTGAGAGATGAACAAGGAATCTGTAGTTTATCAACTAGGCTGGAAGTCATGAAGTTTCAGGCTGCTCCAGAGTCTAATAGAGCAGAGACGAAGACAGGGTTGGGCTTGAGATCCAAAGCTAAGGAAATCTTGAAATCTTTAGTATTTGGGGACGGGCACATAACTCCTAACTTGATGTCCCCGAGGTCAGTTAGGATCGGGTGTTTCCCGACTTGCAGGAGCAGGAGGCCACCAGGTGACCTGAATCTCTGCAGTACAGACAGAGGTTTTTTAGCATTCTTCTCTGACGTTCCTCTTTGGAGAGAGGGGTTTGGTTCACCTGCATGGGCTCCTCATCTATAGGAGGATGGGGTGGATGGGTAGGCAAGGGAGACGTAAATGACCTTTGCCGGTCAGTTCTGTGCTTTTCAGCCTGACTCTCTCTGAAGCGTAGGTCAATTTTGTTGCAGAGTGAGATCATATCACTCAATTTGGTAGGAAGCTCACGGGTAATCAGATCATCTTTTAATCAGTCGGACAGACCATGCCAGAAGGCTGAGGTGAGGGCTTCCTCATTCCACTTAAGCGCTGATGCCAAGATTTGAAACTGTACGGCATATTGGCTGACAGGGCGGGTTCCTTGTCTCAGGGTCATGATGCTGGACGATGCTGACACTGTGCGTCCAGGTTCATCGAAAATCCTCCTGAATGAAGATACAAAGTCTGTATAGTTATCCAGCAGCGAGTCTGAATGCTCCAAGAGTGGGGAGGCCCAATCCAGAGCCGAGCCTGTCAGCAAGGACACGATGTATGCCACTTTATGGTTCTAGCGGTGGGGAAGTTATCAGGTTGTAAGTGTATATCACACTGATTTAAAGAACCATGACAGAGCTTAGGATTGCCGTCAAATTTGCTTGGCATGGGTAGATGTAGACGAGGGGATACCCTTGTCCCTGTATTACCAGGCACATCAGGAGGCGAAGTTGCTGATACCCCAGGGGTGATTAACGAGGTTTGCAGAGTATCTTGGCGTTTAGACATCTCCTGTAGGAACTGGGCCATTTGATGTTGCATAGCTTCCAGGTTTTCTAAACTACCAGCAAAACAGCAATATAAATCAACTCCTGACTCCTGTTCCGTGGCCGGATCCATGGGGCCAGTGCAAACTGTGAGGTTCTGAATTTGTTGTGGACCCGGAGTGGTGATAGGAGCAGACACAGAAGCAGACTTAAATGAAAAAGTGGAGTTTTTAATAAGTGACTTAGAAGACATGGGAATGGCAAATGAAAAAGGAGGAGCGTATAACAAACAGGCAGGAAGGCACAAGTACTCTATCTCAGCCGCAGCTGAGAAACACGTTACACTGGCAAAGGAAGGAAGGCTCTGGACCTTCCTAAATACTCAGTGCCACGCTGTGACTGGCTGAAATGAGCATATGACCTACCAGGATTGGACAGCTGGAATCACATGGCCGCAGGCAAGATGGCGGCGCCCATGCCAACGGAACGGAAACACCGCCAGACCTCACCAGGCCTAGTGACAATGTGCCCGCACAGGACCATGCACAGCCAATGCCCCTCGCCAAACACCAGCACCGCTGCCAGAGACCCCCCGCCATAACGACCTCACAGGTAATACACGGTGACTACCATGCCGAGAAACCCTGGCCGTGACAACTGGGGTCTTATCAACTAGAACTGAAGTGTTTTCTATGCACAGAAGCATGCTATCTTGTTGAGGGGGTTTTACCTTTTCCATTCCATTACTGTGCAGTCAGACTGTATGTAGATAGAACGGGCAACAGTCCTAAAGTAGTTAGGGGGTCTATGGTGGAAGGAAGCATTTATTTTAAGCACCACAGAAATCCTACTTAGTGACAACTTTCATAACCAAGAAGATTTGGAGCATTTGTTTCAGTATTTATTAACCATTATTTATATAGCGCATACATATTCTGTATTGCTTTACACACAATATTTAGTAATTTACAGCAACCACACAAATATGGGGAAAACATAAAAACTTCACACAATAGGAACTTTGTGGGAATCAAACCCAATACCGTAGTGTTGGGAGGCAGCAAGCTAATCATTGTGCCAAGTCAATGACGTAATCAGTAATAAGTTGTACGCATCTTTATGGTGCCCCTACCCCAATCCATAGTTGCCTACCCTTCAGTTGCTCTTCCCGGGAGAAGCCCGGGTAAGAGAAGCAGCAGGGGGGGTGACGGGGGCGGGGCCTGACAAATCGCGTAATTAAGCCCCGCCCCCTCGCAGTAAAATTGCCGCGATTGGTTAAAATTTGCATAGGGGGCGGGGCCAAACAACGTGATTCATTCACGTCTTAAGCCCCACCCCCTACACGGAGACCCGCGATCGCCGCCAGAATTCTCCTCATTCTGCCCACTTCACTAGGAAGTGGGCAGAATGCGGGAGAAATGCCTACCCTTCCGGGGGTGCGGGGGGTTACCCGAAAAATCGGGAGCCTCCCGTGAAAACCGGGAGGGTAGGCATGTATGCCCCAATCCATATGCTTAGTTTGGTGCTAGCACACACAGATGACGACAACGAGTACCAATCTGTACTTAGCGCGATCTGGTGTATTTACGCTTCCATATACCGCAGCATATGTGCAGGCATCACTAGGTACTGCAGCCCAAAATAACTGAATCCCTACAAAACAGCAGATTAAGGGTGTGTTATGGGAGATCTACAATCATGATGTCGACATTCACCATATCGACACAAGAATGTTGATACGGTTTCAACTGTCGGCATTATGCGTGTTGACAGTGCAAATGTTGACAATACTATCTAACACTAACCGCAGACTAAATCTAACGCTGATATATTCACAATGTTGACATGCATAATGTCGACACTTTTAATGAAGTTGTCGACATTCTGAATGTCAACATCCCGGACTATTCGACATTAAAGTGTTGACATTCCAAATGTTGACAGAATGTTGACAATGTGACTACATATCCAGGTTAATAGAAAGTTATTCTCTATGGTTGGCTCTACCAACGAATAATGCACTTCACCCACTCTGGCTTTCATGTAACACACACCGGCAATAGGTCATGCCTTGATTCACAGCCCGGGTTTGGCAATCAAAGCCTCTTGTAGATTAATATCAAATTTAATCAGTTTTGAAATCTGAAATGAGAAGATAAACAGCTGATTACACATTTTTATTGCTCTCATTGTAAAAGCAAGCTTTTAGCTTTCACTAACCAAACACATTAAACAAAATCATTTTTTTTTTCTCCTCCATCCAGAAAATAAAGACTCTGTGTGATTTAACTCACTCCTGATCCAGCATTGATAGTGTTCTCCTTCTCTGGCGCAGCAGTGGGGAATGGCTGCAACCTGTTAGTGCCTTTGAAATTAAAGCTTATTTGCATTTAATTAAGACCTGCACCCTGGGTAAGAGAATCAGCTGAAATCTCAGTCTGCTGTGAGCAGATACACAGTCTAATTGGTCTCTTCACGCTAGCATAGATACTAAGAATTGAATGAGACAATTGGGCCCTCTCAGCGGTGCACAGGGTGAGATCACATTCCTCTCCATAGGAATTTAGCAAAGCTTCCAAAGATCAGACCGTTCTCTGCATCATAATAGAAATATTCAATCCCCTTAATTTTGCTTTTGGAAGAATAGGTGAATTGGATTATTTCTTGTAATTCCATGTGCAAACTGTGTTCAGTAAACTGCTAGAAAGGTATAGATGTGAAGTTATTTAAGCACCCGTTTTATTTCATTTATAATCCCATTCAATGGCATCTGTACTTTATTTGCTTCTTCCATGGACTTTATTGCCAGCAAGTTACAGACAAGTTATTAAAACTGTGAATATAAAGTGATAAATCGCCTGTGAACCTGTACACTAGAGTTAAAGCAGGAATCTCATGAAATGTTGCTTGTTTTATTGTAAATCTCTGTGACAAACTAGAAGATAAATCACATTATCTACCATTTTCCTATTTTTTTTTCTTTATGCTGCAATTATAATTATGCAGGGTCATGTGAATACCATGGCAACTGCCATCACATGGCACATGATGTAATGATTAGAGAGGCTTTGTAATACTCCTCTGAGCTCGGTGCACTGTAAAGCCCTCCCTGTTTCCCCATCATCACATGACCTGCTGTGAGTATGTCTGTGACTAGAGAACACGCTTGACTGCTCTGTAGAGAGATTCCAGAAAAAGAGATAATAATTTGTCCGGCTTAAGGGCCACATGGGCCTGGGGCCGAAAATGATCAATGGCCTATTGGGAAAACCAGAGGAGCTGTGACCAGTGCTGTTTGTGTGTGGCCAGTGCCGCGTGGGCATGTACACCCCTACACTATCAGCACCCAGGGCCGGCTCTTGGTGTGTTCGACCAGTGCAGTCGAACAGGGGCGCCACCCCATAGAGGGCGCACCCCTCCCAACATCCCGATTTCAGCAGGACAGCACTCTCCTGCTGTTCCACCTGTGGCCCGAAGTGTCCCGCGGGTGATCTGATCAGGAGGTTGGGCACCGCCGCAGCTGTGCGGCGGTGCCGGACCTTGCATGCGGGCGGCATCCATTCAGTGCCTGGAGAGAGCTGGGGGAAGCCCAGCTAGTGACCTAGTACTGGGCTCGCCCCCAGCCTGACGTTACATAGGAGGCATGCCATGCGGGCAAGCCCCCAAATAACGTCACTATAGGGCGTTTTATACTGATCCGGCACTGGGAGCGGCTACCCCTGGAGCCGGCCCTGTCAGCACCAATGTCTCCCTACATATATAGAAGTAGAAACCTTTTTTAATTTGTGAGAGGAAAATAGAAATTAATAATTTATGGCCAGTTGGGCCTATTTTTATGTGGAGGCCTGGAGCTGTAGTCCTATCTTCCACATTGTTAATCTGGCTCTGGCGGGGGACAGTTAGAAAGGCACAGTATTTGTATTTAATGAAAAACAAAAGTTATGTGGAGTTGATTTGCTTTAAACAACAAAATTATTATTATCCATTATTTATATGGCACACGAAGGGGTCCGCAACTCCTTACAAAGAACAGAAACAGTATGAAAATAACAAGAAAAAGGACTTACAGTACAGAATATTGCAGGACATGGACTACGAGGTATATAAACATTGCTGCATCAGAAGTCATAATACACAAGTAACCAGCGCCGGCAGTTTGGTGCCTTTGTTGGCAACGGGGGGGATGATAGTACAGAAGTGTCCTGCCTCATCGTTACCGCTGCTACGACTTGCCGTGGTACATAAGTCGCGCATCTGGGAATGGATGCATGCATCTTGTTCACTCCCGCGACTCATAAGATTATATGGTGCGAAAGTTGCCGCGGCCTGGCATACTGTGGCGTACACGGAAAATCGCATGCTGTGATGTGTGTGCATGTTTGCCACATTGACTGCAGCATTAAGCAAGGACAAATCTGTATTAGTGAGGGAAGGAACAGTATATTAGGGAAGAGGGCCCTGCTCATGAGGGATCACAGCACTGGGGTCATAAGTTAATTTATAACCAGGGGTCTATATGTGTGAAATTTGTATATTTGGGTTTATCAGGCCCCAAGGTTCTTGCCTGGTCTGATAACGACTCAGTTTTGTGTATTATTAAGTTGGCACAAAGTGCATTTGTTGTATATGATGCCCAGGCCCGCCAAGAGCCGCGGTGGGCCCGGGTAAAAGGGGGTGTGACCTAACGATGGAAGGCGTGGCCAAGCCCCCTACGGTAAAAAAAAAGAGCGCTGCTGTGCGCTGGGGAGGGGGGCATTCTGAACCCCCTGAGCCCGGTGCATAACCAGTGGGGGGCATGGTCAGCTTGATCGCTCCCCCCACAGGCATAGGAGACTGCTGTGGCTGCTTCTTAGCAGCTGCGAGCAGTCTCCCAGTGCAGCCCAGCACACAGCATCGTGTGCTGGGCTGTTGTGACGTAAGGGAAAGTGAGGCCGGGCCCCTCCAGCAAACCCGGGCCCAGATAATTAGTACCCACTAATTACCCAGGCTTGATGGAGGGGCCTAGAGGGGGCCTGGGTCTGCATCTCCCCTCCCCGCCCCCTTTTACCTCTCAGCATCGACAGCCTCTCTCCCCAGCCCAGCCCACGCTGGGCTGGGCTGCAGTTGGTCCAGGGAGGCTGCTGCTGCCGCTGAGCTCACCCACAGTCTCCTATACATGCACCCGATGTGCAGGGGAAGTGATCTCAGTGATCGCCAGCCCTCCCCCTGGATCTGCCCATGGCTGAGGGCTGCACAGCACCCCCCTGAGTGGTATTCTAATAAATGGTATTAAATTTCAGCATTACAAGCCTCCTTATCTGCACAATGTGCTAATTATTTATATTATAATTATCATTTTATTATCTACCTTTTTATGTCCCAGATGTATTTGTTCCCTGCTAGAAGTGCATTCATTTATTCTCAAGCTCAGACGCAACAAAAGGTTTTGCCAGCCTATTGCACGTACTCTTAATGCATACAGGCATAAGAAATGTCATACTCTTAGCACAATAAAATACACATTTGTCCCAAGAGCCCCTGGAATAGAGCTTGCAGGCCCTGCTAAAGATCCGTCTCGCTTCGTGCAGCTGGCAGCTCCCCTATATCATGAAACGACTGCACATACTGGGGGGAGCCCTGAGGGGGACCCTACCTGACCCCTCCAGAGTATGTGATGAGAAATCCATTAATGACTGATGACTGCTTGTTCTACAAATTGATTTCAGATTTTGGCCGTCTCAAGAAAAAAAAAGCCGTTTCTGCCAAAATCAATGTACTTACAACATTAAAATATCAACAAGGACATGTATCACTTCATTAGCTCCTTTCATGTATTCCACATGGCTCTTGGATTAAAAGAAAAAGGTTTATCTTTAGTGTCTGTATTTCTGTTACCATTTCCTTTTTAGTTCTCACCTGTAGATCTGCATTTCTGCTCATCTGCCAGTTTTATTGCTAAGCACTAGCACCGGACTAGACATGTTGTACTCATCCAAGGGTCAATATAAAACACTTTTGCCAATCCCTCTGAAGTACACTCAGCCATTGCGCTAAATTATAACTGCCTCTTATTGACAGACTATGATGTCACATCCATCTGAATCTAATTGCGGGGGATCATAAACCTTTTTTCTCCTCTGTGAGACCAATATATTCTCAATGGAAATAACTTTAATACAAAGATATGGAACTGGACGGGGGATATAGTCGGCATCCCGGCGTGCGGGATGCCGACTATCTAAATACCGGTGCTGAAATCCCGACCGGTCAGGATCCCGACCGGCATCTCTAAGCTAAGTATCTGGGTGTTAGGAGGAGGTTATGTTTAGGTACTAGGGGGAGGGTTAGGCAGCGGGGAGGGAGTGTCAGGATTAGGGTGTAGGGAAGGGGAGGTTAGGCTTCGTCACTAGAAGGGGAGGTTGGGGTTAGGCACTGGGGAGGTAGGTTTAGGGTAGGGGTTGGGTAAATACTTACCATGCATTCCTATGGGTGTCGGGATTCTAGCTGTCGGGATGCCGCTGCCGTTATTCTGACCAGCAGCTTCCCGACAGCCGGAATTTCATACCCAACCCCTGGATGGGACTGGGAGGAGAACAGTAGCTTGAACCGAGCTAGAGCCAGAATGGAACTGAAGGAGAAGGGTACCTGATTCAGTATGCATGGCAGTGCACGAACTAGCTATTGCGATAGGGACTGCGATCGCAAAGCCTACGCAGACCAATGGCAGAGTGACTGACAGGAAGTGCCGTTTGTGGGGGGGTGACAGGGGGGTGGTTGGGCAAACACAAGCATGCCAGTGTGTTGGGACGACGTTGCAGGGGGGTGCTTAAATCAGCCACTGAGATACCATACGCCGCCTAAGGCCTCATAGCGTGCGCTGAAGTAAGCAATTCCTGAGTGAGGTCTGACTTGCCTTAACTGTGCGTATGGGTCCGATGTTACTCGATGTTACCGATTGTTTCGCTTTGTTGCTCAAGTGTACGGAAGTGAGTAAGGGGAAGTGGATGTCCATAGACTGCGATCGCAATGCAAACATTTACATATCACAGATGATATTAGCAACTGCGCTGCGTGTGTATAAGCAGAATAGCGATCCTTGCTGAATCGGGCCCAGCGACCGGAAGTGAACAGCAGCTTCAACACATGCTGAAGGTGTGCAGGCAGGATACTTGCAGTGGTTATATGCTGCAGAGTAGATGAGGCAGCAACTTGCAGAGGCAGCAACTTGCAGAGGCCCAGCTGACAGGAGCGCAGGTTCAGGCAGCGGATCGGAGACTGGAGTCACTCCTCTGTGTGCTCACTCACCAGTGTTCCGATGGTGTGCTAGTGGCAGGTGCAGCTTTACATAGGGCACTTTTGCATAAGAGAAAGCGGTCATGTGATCGCAGCAGACAGGTAGTGACTGGACACTGGTGCTCAGCTTATCAGAATCAACATAGCTGCGCCCATGGCCCATGAGAATGCAGTGACAGCACTCTGGAACAGAATGACCCACGTTGATGAAGTGGCGCTAAACTGGGTATGAATGACTAAGTCCCAGTTTTGTGACACACGGCAGTGGGTCCAGGGATCAGAATTCCACTTCAACAGGACCTGTTGTCTCAGGGAACGATTTTTCTTGTCAGGACATCCATCTTTTACATTTAATGGCATTGCTCTTGAAGTCAAGATCTTAAAGAAAAAAAAAAGGTTCGGATTCAGCAGTTCAGACTATTTTAAGGTTAGAAAGAAAGTGTCTTCAGACAATTATCATAGTCTGGAAGATATATATATATATATTGCATGGTGTAATAAGTAGAGTTTTTTTATTCCTCCTTTTTTCTTGTCAAGTGTTCTTTCTTATCTTCAGGTAGACCTTGAATTGGGTATCAGTTTAGGTTCCCTTAAGGTACAGGTATCAGCTCTGTCAATTTATTTTCAAAGGAGATTGGCTCTGAAGTAAAGATTTTCATTTTGCAGGGCGTATTACATACACATACAGCCATCATTGTAGACATCCCTTAGAGCCGTTGGGCTTAACTTACTTTTGTAAGCCGCTGCTTCCCGGGGGGTTGCAGGTGAAAACTTTAAACGGCACCTGCAGTCAGTTTACAACCTGGTGTGCTTTTACACTGACTGCAGGTGCCGTTTTAAAATTTCACCCACAACCCGCCGGGAAGCAACCGGTTGCAAAAGCCGCAGCTTCGTAAATATAGCCCTTTGGGTCGACATCTTGTGCTGTCAGTGCTTCAGTTACCTCCCATTGAATCTTTGCAGAAGGTGGATCTGAAGTGGGTAAGTTGGAAGTTTGTTTTTTCTTTTAGCTATATCATCAGCTAGGAAGTGTCAGACTTAGAATCTCTATCTTGTAGAGCTTTAGTTCTGGCAATTCCCAAAGATAGAGCAGTGTTGCGTACACTACCTTCTTTTCAACCTAAGATGGTGTTGGTATTTCAACTGTCGAAGCTGGATTATTGGCTGAGACAAAATCAGTTTAAAATTGAATGGCAGTGACGCCATCTTGCGACTGGCCACAAGACGCCATCTTGGAAATGAGATCGCAAGATGCCATTTTGCGAATGGCCGCCCAAGCGCCATTTTAGATAAACTCACAATTAAGTACATATGGCGATATTACTATTAGCACCATGCGATTGCATCTTTCACCATTTCTCATATACACATTAATACGTACAATTGCGCTGTTAACTAGTCGCAAATTAGCGAATGCATAAGACCCTGAATGAAAACGCTGTGTGTTAGCTAAATGCGCACGCATCGGTCCCAAGTTAACTAGCGTCCTTATATCAAACCCCGCGTACTCACACATTACATATTCACATACAAGGTTCCATAAGCTTTAAGGTATAAGATTTAAGTTTGTTCATTTAGTATAAATGCTGTGAAATAAAGATTATTTGTTAACTAAGGTTTTATTCATGATAAGTAAGCCGTGTTTGGTATTGTACTGATGCATGCTCTTTTTACAGAATTACGGTATTATCGGTGTGGAGATCGCATCATGCATTCTCAACTTATGGACCGCAGAGACTTCAAGCAACAAAATGTATATTATATGAACAACTGTTAGGATGTTGCATGAGGTGGGAAACCAGAGACCCCCAGTTGTTGGAGGCTGGTTTGGGTCTATTTGAATCAGCCTGTTAAACGCTCTGTAACAGATGCATTCCCCTTGGGAACCAATGGCATCAGCAACAAATTGTGTTGTCTATTCCGGGGGGGTATAAATATGTGTGCTCCAACACTGGGTCTTGGTCTTCGTGCTGAATGCTGTTTGACGAGGGGTTTCTTGCTGATGCCTAACATCTGGTCCGAAAGCGCTGCTTATGTATACTGCACTTGGGTCTGTATAATTCATTTGCGCCGAATTGTGTCTGGATCAATAGCGTGTAACTAACTGTACTTTTACTTGAATAATACTTTGTGCTTTGGAACCACAGATTCCAGGTCTGAAGTCTTTTACTGTATGACTGCTTACGCAAATTAGCGTCATCCTTAGAAGGTATAGGCAGGATATTAGAAGGTATAGGAAGGAGTGTATAGAGGTTCTAATTCAGTATCGTTAGTTGGGGGCTCGTAGTGAAGTCACTTACCTACTCACACGGTACATACAGATATCTCAGCAAAGGGTGGAGTGGCCACATGCAGGGTTTACCTGCAACCACTTTGTGCTGAAAGATCGCTATCCGTTTTCGTGTGAGCCAAGGAAGCTGACTAGAATCCAGGGAAAAGAGAGGAAAAAGTTTGTTTTCCTTTGTTGATAGAACCTAACGTTTAAAGGGGTGCCGCAGTATTGAGCACGCGGCTGAGTCGTAGTTTTGCGTACAGTAAAGACGCACTTTTGCGTACGCAGCTTAAAAAAAGTTGTCATACGGTTGTGTGGTAGTCGCATTATTGTGTATGCGACTCTTCGCACAATAGCGTATACGTACTTCCGGTTGTGCTGCCACGTGTTTAAATAAAGCCATTGAGGTTTACATTTTTCAATTGTTATCAATATCTGGGTTAACGTGTATTTTTCTGCGCAGGAAAAAAGTATGTAACGGTGAGTATTTGTTGGACAAGGTTAAGGGTATCGTATGATCCTTAAGGGCTAGGTGCAAGGGTTAGTCTAGCCGCTCGGTAAGTAGCTTACCGTTCTATACACAGTAGCAGGTGTACATGTTGTCTTTGTTGTAGAGAGGTGCGTGGAAGTAGCCGACATAAACTTCCATAGGTCTGGAAGCTGCCTTACTAAATCTTATCAGGGTGTGGAAGTTGCCTTTTTCAAATCTTATCCAGGTGTGTGGGTGCTGCCGTTTAAATCGTCCACAGGTAAATGAAAGTAAGTGATTGTCTTTAACCAGTTTAAATCTTTATTGAAAAGCGTAGGATTTGTCTCAGAATGGGAGCCGCGCAAACAGTAGAGATGTTAGACAATGATGTGGATCGGCCCGTCGTATTATGCATACTAAGTACGGTACTTATGCGATAAAGTATTGTGATGTATGGTTTAAAATGACGATGAAGAGTGTTAGACCTTTTCCCAGAATTGGTAGTTTTGATAAAAATGTTTTGATAATGTCCGGGATCACATCAGTCTGATGCACTCCCGAGAGAAAAAGGTCAAATATTATGAATGTTTAAAGTTGTGGCAGCATGAAGGGGATGCGTGGCTTAAAAATGCATTGCGAGCACATTGCCAGAGAATACATCCACGACACTGAATTGCAATACGGGCGAGACGCAAAATGGCACGCACGTGCAGCAAGGTAGCGTTGTGGAGAGTATTGCCAATAGTTCACGCTCACCACCCCCACCTTATGTGGATGGAGGTGCAAGTACAGTTACCAAAAATACCCATAAAAATGTAACAAGCAATTTGTACCCTCTCTTAAGCAACCATAAAGAAAATGTTCATGATGTGGATGATGAGCCTATTGTAATGTCTGCCATTTCCCATGCTGTGCAAATGATAGATGCTGCATCACCACAATCACGAGTGGTGCCGCCATCTCCATCGGTAACAGCAAGGGAAGTGCTAACACCCTCTGCACCCGTAGAGGAAGTTGTTAATACCATATGTAGCAGCAACAGATTAAACCCCCAGCCAGGTAACAAGGTCAAAGGTAGCAGCGCTACCGGTCTGCATCCCATTCGGACAATAACTGTTCCGAATGGAAATGCAGATGCGAACGGTGTAGTGCCCACGAGGGAAGTAGTAATGCATTGTCCTTGGACAAGAGCAGAACTATATTCCATCATTAATGATTTCCCCGATCCCAAAAAGGAACTAGCCAAATGTCAAAGATTTTTGAGAAATTTGGGTAGTTCACATGAGCCAACTAATAAAGATTGGCATGTGGTGTTAAGGGCCTGTCTACCACGCAATACCGACGTGACAAAATTTATCACGGATTGTGTATTGGATGGTGACGTTCCCTTAACAGACCAAGTAAACCAAGGTAACATTTCCCGCATTGTAACTCAATTGGGTATATATTTTCCAGTAGTAGTTAACTGGAACAAAATTTTCACCATTAAGCAAAAGGAGAATGAATCTGCAGAAGATTATTGCGACCGGGCTCTGCAGGCTATCACCCAGTACACTGGGATAGAAGATATTAAAGATAGCACTCACCACAGGGGAATTATAGTCATGGTACTCATGGACGGTCTGAAAGAGAATTTAAAGACCCGGGTTCAGACCTCACAGCCTGGCTGGAGGGGACTCACAATAGATACCCTCATAGAATCTGCCATAGAACATGATAAAAACATCTCAAAGAAGAGGGAGACCCAGAGTGAAAAACTAATGGCTGTCAGTATACAAGCTCTGGAGGGAATGACGGTAACATCACAGCCAACAGACACACTCGCACCTGCACACACACTTACATCTGAACAGTTATATGCCCTCACTAACCCCACACAACAACAAACACAGCTCTATTCTACTAACTCAATAAAACCACAGGTCCCATACTACTCACCAACTTCATATCCCCCACAATATCCTTACCCATATCCACCACCTTTACCCTCTGCTCAAACCTCACAACAACACATGTCTTCACCCGATCCACGAACATGTTTTAATTGTAAACAAACAGGACACTTAAGTAGAAACTGTACAGTAAAAGAGTAGGAACCCCAAATCAGGGAAGACCTGGACATCCCCATAAGGGATATGCACAGAGACCAGCAAATGTCCAGCAGGCACCAGCTCCAATTGTGGCAGTAAATGCGTTATTGGAGAATGGTAGCCAACGCTAGGGGTCAGGTCATACCTGTAGTCTACAGATAGTCAGGTTAACGGGAAGTACTAACGAAGAACCGGTCATGATGGTTTATGTAGCTGGTACTGAATATCCTTTTCTTGTAGACACAGGGGGACCAGGTCAGTGATAAAATCTCCCATTAATTTACAGGTGACCAACGAGACATGACCAACAATGGGTGTAACAGGTAAAGTGGAATATTATCCTTTAACAAAGTCCATAGAGGTTACTATTGGGCCGTTGCATACCAGGCATTCTTTCCTTCTGGCTGCTGCGACTCCTACTAACCTGCTGGGTAGAGATCTGTTATGTAAAATGGGATGTGTTCTATATTGCACCCCTGATGGTGTATTTTTACATATCCCAGAGAGAGTTGCACACGAGGTGCGGGATATGTTGGACACTCCCCAAAGGATAATGTATCACTCTACAAGTTTAAATGAAAATCCATCTCAGGTAGATGAAATGTTGTCCCAAATTCCAGATTCCCTTTGGACTAAGGATGGAAAGGACACTGGATTAATAGCAAACGTAAGCCCTGTAATGGTGGATTTAAAAAAACGGTAGGCAAGCGCCAAAAATTCCTCAGTACCCACTAAAACAGGAGGTAGAATTAGGGGTTTTTCCAATAATTGAGCGATTACTGCAACAGGGAATTTTAGTTCGTACAGCTAGTGTAGCCAACAGTCCCATCTTTCCAGTGAAGAAGAGTGGTGGGAGGTGTTATAGGTTGGTACAAGACCTTAGAAGTGTTAATAAGGTAGTAGAGAGCCAATTCCCTGTAGTGCCAAATCCAGCTGTCATCCTGATGCAGATCCCACCAAATGCAACCCATTTCACTGTCATTGACCTCTGCTCTGCTTTCTTCTCTGTGCCTCTCCACCCTGACTGTCAGTATATATTCACATTTACATACAGAGGTGTACAATATACATGGACACTGTTACCCCAAGGTTTCATAGACAGCCCCAGTATCTTCTCCCAGGTATTGCACGGCTGTTTACAATCTTTTCAACCTGCCAATGGATCTGTTCTAATTCAATGTGTGGACGATTTATTACTATGTTCTGACTCGTTTATGTCATGTTTGAATGATACTAAACTTTTGTTACTTCATCTCTCGCATACAGGACACAAGGTGGCTAAGGACAAACTACAGCCGTGCCACTCCAGAGTAAAATATATTTGGGACACTGCCTAACCCAGGGGTTACGACATCTTACAAATGATAGAATCCAGGCCATACAGAATATGACACTGCCGCAGAATCAACAGCAAGTTCGTACCTTGTTGGGAATGTGTGGATACTGTAGAATGTGGATCCCAGGTTTTTCTATTTTGGCCTTGCCTTTACAGGAATTAGTCTCTTCCTCAAAACCCGATCATCTCATACATACAGAGGAATCAGAGCAGGCTTTCCTTAATCTTAAGGATAGTCTGACCAAAGCTCCTGCATTGGGAATACCTGATTATGAAAAACCTTTTGATTTGTATTGTACGGAAGCCGATGGTTGTGCTGCAGGTGTCCTTACACAAAAACATGGTGATGCCAGTAGGCCCGTAGCATACTACAGTCCTCAATTGGACACTGTAGCAAGATCACTCCCCACTTGTTTGAGAAGTGTAGCAGCTACCGCTCTATTGGTGAGTAAAAGTGAGGACGTAGCACTGGGTCATGATATCATTGTCTACACTCCCCATGCTGTATCTGCTCTGTTGAACTCAGCTCAAACCAGACATGTCTCTTCGGCTAGGTTTACAAAATGGGAACTAGCTCTAATCGCACCCGCAAACATCAAACATTAAACGTTGCAGCACGCTGAATCCAGCAACGTATTTACCATATGTACAACATGATGTACAAAGGGTGGAAGGATGCGAGTTGCTGGTGGGAGGTGACTTCAGCGGACATAATGATACGCACGATTGTATGAAATATCTGAATCAGACCTTTACTGCTAGACCTGACATACATGACACACCTTTAGAGAATGTGGATGTGACTTTTTATACGGATGGGAGTTGTCATAGACAAACAGACACAGGTGAATTATGTACAGGTTATGCTGTTGTAAATGACACAGACATCATAGAAGCTAAACCTCTTGGTCCTCCTCACTTAGCCCAGGTGGCAGAGTTAGTAGCACTAACTAGAGCGTGTGAACTGGCAGCAGGCTAACATTTACACTGACACGAGGCACGCGTTCGGGGTGGTGCACGATTTTGGGGTTCTATGGCGTCTGAGAAATTTTATGACAGCAGCAGGCACACCAGTTGCACATTCCCGACACATAAAACATCTTTTAGAAGCAATCCAACTGCCCAAAGCGGTGGCAGTAATTAAATGTAAAGCCCATACATGTGAGGATGATCCGGTGTCACTGGGCAACAACAGAGCTGATGAAGCTGCAAAATGGGCAGCAGGGCTAAAAATGTTTTCTCCAACTGAAAAAATTATGTCTTTCCAAACAATTGATATGCTGAAATTAATTGAGATGCAAAACTTGTGTTCAATTCAGGAAAAATCCAGTTGGAAGTCCAAGGGATGTGGGCAAGAGTCCTCTGGGCTCTGGAGGGACGGACATGGTAAGCCAGTAGCCTCCAAGGCATATTACCCCAGCCTGGCTGAGGCAGCACACGGTCTGACTCACCTGGGAAAACAAGGTATGTGCAAGTTGGTGAGAGCATACTGGTGCACACCTGGTTTTTCTTCACAAGCAGAAAAGATAGCAATGTCCTGTCTGACCTGCTTGAGGAAGAACATAGGGAAAGCGATCCCTACCGAACCGTCCCACATTCCACCGACTGATGGACCTTTCCAGGTGATACAAATTGATTTCATCCAATTACCACCCTGCAGGAACCTTAAGTATGTACTAGTGTGCACTGACGTATTTTCTAATTGGGTTGAGGCCTACCCAGCGGCCACTAATACTGCTACGTTTACTGCCAAGAAAATAGTTCAGGAATTTGTATGCAGGTACAGTATCCCTAAAATCATCGAGAGTGACAGGGGTACTCATTTCACAGGTGATTTTTTTCAAAATATGTGTAAGCTGATGGGTATTAATAGCCGACTTCATACGCCCTACCGACTGCAAGCCAGTGCCAAGGTAGAGAGGATGAACGGGACTATTAAAGATAAGTTAAGTAAAATTATGGCAGAGACTGGACTAGGATGGCCAGAAGCGTTACCTTTGGTCCTACATAGCATAAGGACCACTCCTATACCCCCTCTAAATATGTCCCCATTTGAAATACTGTTCGGTAGACAACCTTATTTGATTATAAGGCCACAGGAAGACTTGAAGGGTAACAATGAGGTAACTGTAAAGTATCTTATATCAATGAGTAAGCAGTTAAAGCAACAGCAGCAGAAACTGAAATAGTTGTCCCATGATATGCCTGAAACCAACTGTCATGATGTTGAACCAGGAGAATGTTATGATCAAAAATTTATTGCGTTCAGGTTGTTTGACTGATCGGTGGGAAGGTCCGTACCAGGTGCTGCTGACAAGTACTACATATTTTGAAGGTGGCTGAGAGAGATACCTGGGTCCACTCCACTCACTGCAAAAAGGTCAATCAATCGGTGGAGAAACAAGTCGGAGACCAGGCTGATAGCGTGGACCTGTCGCTCGCGAGCTTGTTCCGGGAGGATTGAAAAGGTCGTAGTGAGATACCTGAAGAGAAATTTGCAGGTCTTGTTGTGACAATGGACGGGCCTGCTGTGTTCATTTTCATATTCTCTTTTAGAGTGTTCACCATCCTGGTCGGTTCGGGAAAATCCAGTTTCTGTGATTGGAGACCGATTGAGGAAATGGGAGCTGATGGCAGTGCTGATGGAGTGGAGTCAGGAGGAGTGCAATGCCAATCAGGGGAGTGTCTGACCAATCTTAGTACTGTTATTGTTAAGAGAGCTGTCATTCCGGATACTCGAGGACGGTGTGGAGGTTTATCGTCTGAAGATTCCTGTATTTGTGAGCTTTGTGAGTCCCTAGTTGATGAGAACTGTATCCAACGGTGGCAACCTAAATATAACCCGTACTGGGGTGGGTATCCTTTAGAGGATTATCATAGCATGGTAGGCAAGGTGTTAAATCAAACTGATTGCTGGGTGTGTTCACATGTGCCACAGGGACAGCATAATGTAGGGTTGGTGCCATTTCCGCTGAATATCACGGAAATTTTAGAATTACAAAAAGGGAAAACATTGGATGGAAAATTCCTCTCATCCAAACCACCTCATTTCAAACTCTATCAATTCCAAGTAGATAGATCACTTTTGTGTTTAAACATAACCAACCCCAATAAATCCGGGAGTTGGGAAGTGACGGGGAATAATCAGACGATGACCTTCTCACAAAGAGCTGATAATGAGTCCATAAACCATGATCTGTTATGAGCAATTAAATCTGGTGAAAAACATTTTAGGTATTGGTATACATTGAGTTCCACCAAAGAAATTATTGGTAAGGTGCCAGATGGTTATTGTGCTAAAATAATACAGCCAGAGACTTGCATGAAGCAGATGGAAGACCCAGAAATAGGACTGTTTGCAAGGGAAATGTGCTTAATGATAATGATGCATACCATTCCTTATGTTCTCCCAGATAATGTATATTTTATATGTGGAAGAAAAGCGTATAAGTGGCTCTCCCCAAGTTCCGAAGGTTTGTGTTACCTGGGAAGAGTAGTCCCAGAAGTTATGACCCTCACACATGTTGAAATGCTTGGTATACATAAGAACACACCATCACCATATCTTCACACACAGTATGAACACAGAGGCAAAAGAAATATGATACCTGGTGACGTGCATAAAGCCACTAAGTTAATTAGTGAGACAACTGGCTTTCAAGTTTTAGTCGCACTGGATCCCACCAGGAGTTCTCGGGCTACATTAAATTTTAGATATATTCAGGAACTTGCTAAATTGATAGATAATATCACCGAGATGTACGATGACACATTGAGGTATACAGGGAGAGAATTGCAAGCATACAAGAAAGAACTGGTGCAACACAGGCTAGTGTTAAATTATTTAACTGCTGTTACTGGAGGGTATTGCGTAAAGTTGGCCACCCAATTTGGAGTAAAATGTTGCACCTATGTCACCAATGATACAGCGACCCCAAGGAGGTGATAGACCGGAAGATGGATGAAATTCTGCAGCTAAAATGGGAGTTTCGTAAGAACCATAATGCTTCAGTGGCTGAAGTAGGGGAAAAGATAGAAGGATGGGTTTCATGGCTGAACCCAGTGAAATGGTTCTCAGGTCTAGGGGAATGGGTTCAGGAAGTGATCGCCAGCATAGGCAAATTCTTACTCCTTATACTGATTGTCATCATAATAATTGGCATATGTGTCCGGTGTGTTCCTATTGTGTTGAAGTGTGGAAAATGTAAAAATAGAGTAAAATGCAATAACGAAACTATGATCGTGGTCAGTAATGACAATATGAATACCGAGGTAAATATAGAACTGCATTACAATCCTGAACTAGGAAATACCATCATTCAATGTATTATATTTAGACGTTACATAGAATGTACATTATCTGAGGTGTTTTTTTTTTAAAATAACATTACAATAATAAAGTCTCAATTCCCCTTCAAGACTGCCTTTATAAGACTGGTGCATCCCCACACTTTTCACATGATCTTCCAAGATCTGCGGTGTGTGTATAATAGTAGTTTTATATCCCCACTCAGAGACGCATTATTGATGGATTAAGAACCACCTTGTGCCATCCCATAACAACACTAAATAATATGTAAATGTAAGCCTAAATTATATTTCAAAATCAGATTGTGATAGCATGTTGTTTGCTATCAAAGGGTGGACTGTCGAAGCTGGATTACTGGCTGAGACAAAATCAGTTTAAAATTGAATCGCAGCTACGCCGTCTTGCGACTGGCCGCAAGACGCCATCTTGGAAATGAGATCGCAAGACGCCATTTTGCGAATGGCCGCCCAAGCGCCATTTTAGTTAAACTCACAATTAAGTACATATGGCGATATTACTATTAGCACCATGCGATTGCATCTTTCACCATTTCTCATATACACATTAATACGTACAATTGCGCTGTTAACTAGTCGCATATTAGCAAATGCATAAGACCCTGAATGAAAACGCTGTGTGTTAGCTAAATGCGCATGCATCGGTCCCAAGTTAACTAGCGTCCTTATATCAAACCCCGCACACTCACACATTACATATTCACATACAAGGTTCCATAGGCTTTAAGGTATAAGATTTAAGTTTGTTCATTTAGTATAAATGCTGTGAAATAAAGATTATTTGGTAAGTAATGTTTTATACATAAGTAAGCCGTGTTTGGTATTGTACTGATGCGTGCTCTTTTTACAGAATTCCGGTATTATCGGTGTGGAGATTGCATCATGCATTCTCAACTTATGGACCGCAGAGACTTCAAGCAACAAAATGTATATTATATGAACAACTGTTAGGATGTTGCATGAGGCGGGAAACCAGAGACCCCCAGTTGTTGGAGGCTGGGTTGGGTCTATTTGAATCAGCCTGTTAAACGCTCTGTAACAGATGCATTCCCCTTGGGAACCAATGGCATCAGCAACAAACTTCTCTATTGTGTTGTCTATTCTGGGGGGGGTATAAATATGTGTGCTCCAACACTTGGTCTTCGTGCTGAATGCTGTTTGACGAGGGGTTTCTTGCTGATGCCTAACATCTGTCCGGAAGCGCTGCGTATGTATACTGTACTTGGGTCTGTATAATTCCTTTGCGCCTAATTGTGTCTGGATCAATAGCGTGTAACTGACTGAACTTTTACTTGAATAATACTTTGTGCTTTGGAACCACAGATTCCAGGTCTGAAGTCTTTATTTTCTGTATGACTGCGTATGCAAATTAGCGTCATCCTTAGAAGGTATAGGCAGGATATTAGAAGGTATAGGAAGGAGTGTATAGAGGTTCTAATTCAGTATCATTACAACTTAATCAAGAAATAGTAATACCGACTTTTGCTAAATCATTAAAATAACATCCGGGTTAGTTGTCTCTGTTGGAAGTAGTCAGAGTGCTAAGAATGTATCTGGAAAGGCAGCTGCTATAAAGAAAAACTGATAGTTTGCTGATCCTTTACAATGCTAAGAAAAGAGGTTGACCAGCATCCAAGCAGACTATAGCCAGACGGATTAGGGCCACTATTCAGCAGGCATATGAGGGTTTGACCAATATATCCCAGTAGGATCTCTGCTCATTCCACCCACTCGGTTGGAAATTTCGTGGTGGCGTGGAATGGAGCTCTTCGCAGAGCCGGTATGTAGAGCAGCTACACTGTCCTCTGTTCATACATTATCCAGTATTTGCAGATTTCATGACTTTGAGTCCAGGGAGGTTTCTTTTGGGCAGAAAGTATTGGGTTCAGCCAAGGCTGAACATACCCTCCCCTGGGGCAGTTTTTTTACATCTCCATGGTCTAGAACTGTCCCCCACATGGAGAAAGGAGAAAATAATATTTTTGATTCTAACCATTCAATCTTTCTCCGCATCCATCTTGGGCAGCGTTTTTCATTCACTGTGCCGTGGCGGTCAGCTCAGCACACTAGAACTGTAGTCTGTTTTATTCCTGAGGCCAATATAGTCTGTTTTATTCCTGTGGAGGCCAATGTAGAGTGTTTTTTTTTTCCTGAGGCCAATGTAGTGTGTTTTATTCCTGTGGAGGCCAATGTAGTGTGTTTTATTCCTGTGGAGGCCAATGTAGTGTGTTTTATTCCTGTGGAGGCCAATATGTGTGTATATTTTTATTTGGGAGCCATTGTTTATGATTTTTTAATTGATCACGCACACCGCATAGTATATAGTGTGTCTTGGCAACTTTAAAATCTAGTATAGTGTGCCTCGAGTTGAAAAGGTTGAAAATCACTGATCTGGGGTTACTACGATCTCTCCCTTATGTGGTTGTGCATGTGAGACGGATGTGATTCTGTACATTATTTGTCTTCAGTCTATCCTTCAGGTTTTTAAGTTCAAACTGAGGAAGGGGTTGGAGGTGAGGAGTATATATACTGCAAAAAGGTTTACTTATTAAGTGCTAGTTCCTCAACCCTTACTACACCCCATGGTCTAGAAGTATCCCCCAGATGGACTCAGAGAAAGAGATGCAACAATAAGAACCAAAAATCTTATTTTCATTTATTATAATTTATTTATATAGCCACACAGTGGTTAAAGTGGACATTTAGAAGTGGCCGTATGGATAATGTACTTTACTGTTATTTAGCAGTTTTACAATTGAAGTGGCGGTATGGCATCTTGCCGCATACTGACCCACTTCCAGGGCTGTAACCATTCGATAGGGTGTCCTGTCTGGCCCCTCCCCCGAATGCGAGACCTTATGATACCAATGATACCGATGGTAGCAGGGGGAGAAGCTGAGCCCAGGCTGGCTCTGCAGCAGCTTGCCACCGGGACTAGGAGGAAGCTGAAGCTGCCTAAACCTATCTCTCCCATGGGCGTGCCTAACCCTAACCCTCCCAGGGGGCTGCCTAACCCTAAGTCCCCATCGGGAGCCCCTAACCTAACCCTCGACCCCCCCCCCCCCTTCCCACATGCCCTGCTTACCTTCGATCGGGATGCCAGGGCTTCCGGCATAGGTAAGATGACAGGCATCAGGATTTAGAAGCCTGTCATTAGACCCTTGCCGGGATTAGACAGTCGGGATGCCGACCGTCGGCATTTAGACCGTCGGCATCCCGACTTCATACCTATAAAAGTTACAAAAAATAAAGGATTTAATGAAAGACACAGAAGGACGTTAGCAAGATAAAGCAATGTGTAGTCAGTTGTAGGAGGGTGTGTACAAAGCTGTGTAAAAGTCATGATCTCATCCTAATCTCTCTAAAAGATCCTCTAATAATCCTCTAAAAAAACTTTTTTTTTTTCCAAATTGGAAAACTGCTTTAAAAATACAAAATAAAAAAACCACACAAGCAATGCAGGCCCTACATCTATGGCCCTGGTCCGATCTGCTGATACACAAACCAATCCGCGGGTGGTTTGGGGAAGTTCAACATGTTAACAATCCCCGACATGCTGATTCCGACCATTTTCGGATTGGGATTGGAGAATCAAGATTGTTTAACATGTTGAAAATCCCCGATTCCCAGACCCTGTTGACAGCAGAACGGGCAATTGTCGCTAAAGCGGCTAGATGTATCGGGTCCTTTACACTATTTGAAAATATGTATTATTAACATGAAAAAGCATGACTAGGGAAAGCTGCAGTAACTTTATACTTCTACCATAAGCTCCAGTCAACATTTGTTTTTTCCTTTTCTTTTACCTCTATTGTTATTTTTAGGTGGCAATAATGAACAGAGGACAGCAATGGTACTTGTCCCCTGAAGGGATACGTTCAGTATCCAGGCACGGGGATGCCGGTGCTTGGAATACCGGTGCCAGTATCACAAAGGTAAATTGGGGGGAGGTTTATGGTTAGGTTTAGGGTGCGAGGGAGGTAAGGTTTAGGCACTAGGGGGGAGGTTAGGTTCAGGCACCTGGGAGGGTTAGGGTTTGGGTAGGGAGAGGGTTAGGATACCTACCAACAGGTGTCGGTATCCTAACTCTGGCCTTGATTCAGAGCCAGAAGCTCTGTCAGAGCGCTCGCTCTGAATCAGGGCGTCTTTTTTTTTTTTTTTTATGGAGCGGCCTCCTGACCGCTCACATTGCTGTGGGTTGCCACCCACAGCTAATGCGAGCTGCCAGGATGATGGCCGCGATGGTCAAGACCATCGGGCTTGCGACGAGACCCTTGTGGTAGGGAATCGTGGCCGCAAGCCCCAGAGAGCTTTTGGCTCAAACAGAGCCGAAAGCTCTCCCACTGACTTCACTTGTGATGTCAGTGGGGCCGCCCCCAGACGGTAAGCGTTCTCATGGGAACGCCTCCGTCTGGGCAGCCAGCCCCCCGGCCCGCCCACCAAACGGGGCGTGCTGTCACTCAACATCGACAGCACACCCCCTTTGGTGCGAGACCCGGAGCAACGGATTGCCCGTCGCTATCCGGGTCTCGCGCATGCGCACGACGGAGCCAGCTCTGGGCCACCATCGACCCGGTTGCGAGCGCTCAGCACTTGGTACTGAGTCTGAATCAGGCCCTCTGTTAGAATATTCAACAACATACATCAGGATGTTGACCGTCAGGATTCCGGACCCGGGCATTGTCACAGTCGGGATTCTGAACGCCAGAATAGTGGACCCAACCCACTAGATACCTAACCAGGAGTGAGGAACACCCAGAATCCACCCATCAAACATACTAAACTATATTTATTGTAAATTTCACCATGCATGTGCACTTCCATAGGGACATCAAACCCTCCAGTTTTTAAATGACCCTTGTTATTGCATAAAACCAGTATAGAAGAGCATTCATATAAGACATTGCAGTGATTATAGTTCTAGTCCAATGAACATAGTGGCAGAATCATGTTTTGTCTGTCTCCCAGGAATGATTTTAAATTCAATTCTGTTTTGACTTCACAACAAATAGTAGTTTTATTCTTATTTCCAGTTCAGCCAGCTCACCGTATTGTAATGCATTTCTTTTACGCCTTTGTTTGCTTTGTAAAATATGCATCCACTGAAACATGTTTGTGTGTAGACCCTGCTAGAGAGTATCTCTGTATATGGTAACAAAGTCTCTCCGTGAATGCATTACTTGGCAGACCATGCTTTATATATCGGTTCTGCCACCATCTATTACCAGAGGGGAATTCTTGAGTTGAAAAATAAAGACGATAAAGAATGCAGCCAAAAGCAAAGAAAACCTATTTTCTCTTCCATTTTTTTTTACTTGGGAACAGTGTGCGCCACTGGTTATATTTTTCTATAAAACTCTACACAAAAGTTGGAATCTATTCAGATTAATACACAATAGGCACTGTACCGCATATTGTGTACTTGTTGATGTTGGCTTCAATTTATGTAGTTTTATTTTAAAAGAGAACTATAATACATGATCTCCTGTAACATACAGTATGGTACAGTAGGTTTGTGCTATGCAATGTTGCAGACAATAAAGGGGCTCATCCACTAGACGATCTACTCCCTGTCCAATCTCTAAACGATTTTCCCTTGATTTTTTTTCCCTTGAAATTTTATCTTTCAGTCTGAACGATTTGTAAATGATTTACAAACTATCTTTAATAGTTGAAGTGAAATTGACCTGCATGTTCAGTCGACTGACGAGACGATCAAATGACCAGCGGGAGCGCGCATAGTTGATCGTTAACGACCAAACACTGCACGATTTATGAACTATTTTTAAACGATTAAACAATAACAACGTTGTTATCGTTCAATCACCTGCTAAAATCGTGTAGTGGATGCCCCCCTTAATATTGTCAGCTTTATATTTTTTTTAAATGATGCATTCATTATAATTCAAGGTTTCCCTTCTATAATAGCATTAATACTTGTTCTTATTCAGTATTTTTATTTATAATTAATAATATTTCTGCAGCAAAAATATACACAATTTCTTTAATTACTCCCTGCACCATTCTTTTGCACACAAACTCGCTCTCTCCCACCCTGGAAGCTGATGGTTTGCAACTATTGATGCTCCCGACTCGATGGAAATAGTTGTCCATGCAAAGCCGGTATTGCAATGGCAGCTAATCATCTCATGCCTCTATAGATGCATTGCTTAAATTTAGATAGACACCCAGACGTGGTGTCCATAGCACAGCAAGCTTGCACATGACTGTGTTTCTGCCATCTAATGTGCATACCCACTACAGAACTATCGATGGTTAAACCATCAATGGTCACCTTTCATTGCAGCCACTAGGGGAGTGGCCAGGATTTTGGAGGCTGGTCCTCTCAGGAGTTTGGGAGAGCTGCATGAAAGAGTCTCCCGGAAATTCTGGCGATAGTGGCAAGCCGGAAGTATGTTTTGTGGTGTAGCAATTGGTGGCCCCTGAAAACTTTTCCTACATGTCCTTGTTAATTCTGTAATTCCCATACTAATTCCTCGACCCATTTGTCACTAATTGAAGACATGGGGCCTGATTCAGATTAGGGGTGTGCACCGGCCACTTTTCGTGTTTTGGTTTTGGATCTGGATCTTTCTTCGTGTTTTGGATCTGGATTGGTTTTGCCAAAACCACCCTTCCGTGTTTTGGGTTCTGGGTTTTGTGTTTTGGATCTGTATTTTTTTGAAAAAAAGCATAAAAACAGCTAAAATCACAGAATTTGTAGGTTTTTCTGCTCCTATGCTATTATTAACCTCAATAACCTTAATTTCCACTCATTTCCAGTCTATTCTGAACACCTCACACCTCACAATAGTGTTTTTATGTCCAAAAGGTTGCACCGAGGTAGCTGGATGACTATGCTAAGCGACACGAGTGGGCGGCACAAACACATGACCCATCTAGGCGTGAAACTGCAGTGGCAGACAGGATGGCAGTTTGAAAAACTAGGCCCCAAACTGTACATAATGCAAAGAAAAAAAAGAGGTGCAAGATTGAATTGTCCTTGGGCCCTCCCACCCACCCTTATGTTGTATAAACAGGACATGCACACTTTAACAAACCAATCATTTCAGCGCCAGGGTCTGCCACACAACTGTGGCTGAAATGATTGGTTCGTTTGGGCCCCCACAAAACAAGCTGGCAATTAATCTGTCCCTGCACAAACTGGCTCTACGGAGGCAAGATGTCATCCTCATCCTCCTCATCCACCGATCCCTCACCCTCTTCAGTGTGTACATCCTCATCCTCAGAGTATTAATTCGTCCCCGCTGGAACCACAGGTCCCTCTGTACGTTCTGGAGGCTGGTCTCCCTGGAAGAGTTGATAATTCATTTTATGAACATTATCTTCTCCACATTTTGTGGAAGCAACCTCCTACGCCTTTCGCTGACAAGGTTCCCGGCTGCACTAAACACTCTTTCGGAGTACACACTGGAGGGGGGGCAACTCGGGTAAAATAGAGCCCGTTTGTACAGGGACCTCCAAATTGCTTCTTTTTCCTGCCAGTACAGGTACGGACTGTCTGACATGCCTACTCGGATGCTGTCACCGATGTAATCCTTTAACAGACAGACACACGCTTGTCGCTGCTGCTTTGAGGATGCAAGTGCGGCTACAGCCCACACAATTCACAAAGACAGAAAAAAGAAGAAGAATATTTTTGTTTGTGTAGCACACTTTGAGGGTGTCACCACCCTTTAACAGACAGACGCACGCTTGTCGCTGCTGCTTTAAGGATGCAGGTGCGGCTACAGCCCACACATTTCACAAAGACCGAAAAAAAAAGAACAATATTTTTATTGTTTGTGTAGCACACTTTGAGGGTGTCACCACCCTTTAACAGACAGACGCACGCTTGTCGCTGCTGCTTTGAGGATGCAGGTGGAATCTAGACGGGATTTGGAACCGGGGACACACTACCTCCATCAATTGTCTAAATCCCACTGCACTAATGGCGGATACCGGACGCACATCTAACACCAACATAGCAGTCAAGGCCTCAGTTATACGTTTTGCTTCAGGATGACTGCTGTCGTACTATATCCTCATCGCTAGGGACTGTTGGAGGGTCAATTGTTTAGTAAAAGTAGTGATGTTCCTACTTCCTCTCTGGGATGATGAACAACTCCCAGCAGCAGCAATAGCACTAGGAGGAAGTGGTTCTTGATCTTTCCCTATTTTATTTTTATCGGAGAAAGTTTGGTCCTCCATTTATGTTATATTGATATATACGTGCAGCTAAAGCGCACACAAACACAGAAAATATTTTTTTATTTTTGCTGGAGAGTAGTGCACTTTGTGGGTTACACCACCCTTTAAGAAATGAGCCAGCCGGCTCTTTACTTATGGGACACAGGCGCACGCTTGGCGCTGCTCCTTTGTTGATGCACGTGCAGCCACAGTGCACACAAGTCACAAACACAGAAAATATATATTTTTTTGGTTTGGAGTGTACTTTGGGGGTTACAGCACCCTTTAACGGTCAAGCCAGCCGGCCCTTTACTTATGACACAGGCGCACGCTTGGCACTACTTTGTTGATGCACGTGCGGCTACTGCGCACACAATTCACAAACACAGAAAATATATTTTTTTTTTGGTTTGGACTGGAGTGTACTTTGGGGGTTACAGCACCCTTTAACGGTCAAGTCAGCCGGCCCTTTACTTATGACACAGGCGCACGCTTGGCACTACTTTGTTGATGCACGTGCGGCTACTGCGCACACAATTCACAAACACAGAAAATCATTTTTTTTTTTGTTTGGACTGAGTGTACTTTGGGGGTTACAGCACCCTTTAACGGTCAAGCCAGCCGGCCCTTTATTTATGACACAGGCGCACGCTTGGCACTACTTTGTTGATGCACGTGCGGCTACTGCGCACACAATTCACAAACACACAAAAAATATTATTTTTTTAGCACTTGGGGGGAGCACCCCTGATGGACAGAGCACCCCCTGGACAACACTACAGCACCCCTTTAGGACTGGGACACTGCACAGGACTTTGGAGTGGACACCTATGGAGAACTGACTGCACAACACAGTCCAGCCAACTCCTATGGACTTTGAAGTAGTGGACACAGCCCCTATTAACAACAGCAGCACA
Source organism: Taudactylus pleione (assembly GCA_031769625.1). Taxonomy (NCBI): domain Eukaryota; kingdom Metazoa; phylum Chordata; class Amphibia; order Anura; family Myobatrachidae; genus Taudactylus; species Taudactylus pleione. The sequence continues at coordinate 14,233,773 of JAUIMM010000224.1, read as the reverse complement.
GCACAACACAGCCAGCCCCTATGGACTTTGAAGTAGTGGACAACAGCAGCACAGCGCAGCACAGCACAGCACAACACTACTCTGCACTAAACTACACTACACAGCCCAGCCAGCCCTAACTCCCACCCTCCCTCTTCACTGTCCACAGCCGAGTGAGAAAATGGCGCCGACGCAGGTACCTTATATAGGATCCAAAACCCACGAGACTCGGAAGGCGGGATGATGACGTTTTGCCTCGATTTCAGATCCGAGTCAGGCGGGAAAAGTCGAGCCTGACTCTGATCTGCCTCGGATCGGGGGGGTTCGGATTTCAGAAATCCGAACCCGCTCACCCCTAATTCAGATACTCTCGCGAGCGTATAGCGTCCACAAGCGGGTCGATGGTCGGGCAGTGCGCACGCGCGGCGTGTGCACTGTGCATGCGCGAGCCCCGGAGCGAGTGAGAACTTCACTCGCTCGGGCCTCGCAGCAAAACGGGGCGGCTGTCAATGTTGATCAACAGCTCGCCCCGTTTTGTAGGCGGGTCGGGGGGGTTTCTGCACAAACTGAGGCGTACCCGAAGGAATGCCTGCCGTTTGTGGGCGGCCCTACTGACATCACACGTGATGTCAGTAGTGAACTTCCTGCCCTATTAGAGCAGTAAGTTCGCTGGGGCTTCCGGTGGACGAGACCCTACCACAAGGGTCTCGTCACAAACCCGATGGTCGCGATAATCGAGACCATCGTCAGGCCGCCCGCACAAGCTGTGCGAGCGGCCTGGAGGCGGATTTTTAATTTTTTTTTAAATCCGCCCAGATTCAGAGCGAGCGCTCGCAAATAGTGAGCGCCTCTGACTCAGGCCCATGATCTGATAGCTAAAGTGACCCCAAACATATTATTGCAGGAGTGTATGTGTCTGTGTGTGAGATAGATAGATAGATAGATAGATAGATAGATAGATAGATAGATAGATAGATAGATGGATCTATCTCCCCAAAGTGCTTCTGCAAAAGTGTAAAACTCTTCAGCATGGTCCAGTTTATTTTAAACAGCTTTAAATTCTCAGTCAGTGTCATCCTAACCAACCTCTGCCATAATCTGCAGCGATATCAGTGGAAACAAGAAGACATTCTGGTTTCCAAAATGATTTCTTCATCGAGCGCTTCTTGTGCTAATCCATAAATCCTGAGCTGCAAACATGTTTGAAATAAAATAATCATTTGAGTATTTGCCACTTAATAAGGCATCATATAAGCGTGATAAAAATGTAGTGCGCTATGAATTACCACGCAGGATATCTCTGTGACATTTTCTGATATTAGCCTATTAAATTTAGGTTTGGATAGGCTGGCTGGCAGCGGACAGTGGCCCAGCTTACTTGATTAAATGCCCTTGTATCTGCCAGCTGGAGAGAGACTTTTTTTTTTTTCATTTGTAGGAAGCGAGAAAAAGACTAGCATGCCTCCAATAGGAAAACTGCCATACGCCTGTATGAAAAAGCTCTTTACAGTCAAATGCCGTCATTCAAGTTATTAATGGGTGAGAATTGTGTGATAAATACGATTTAGACCCTTGAGATAGTTGAAGCTGGCCGTTATTCTGTTAGGCCTCCACTGAAGGGACATCTTGATAAACAGGATACAGTGTATGATTGATCTTGCAACGCTGATCTCACTAAAGTAAGATGAGAGGTTTCTGGGACGTTTTAACCCCTTGGGCACTGCAACGATTCAGTGAATGAAGGAAGGAAGAACAGAAGCTGGGTGTATGAGAGTCCCAATTGCCACTTGATGACAGAACAAGGATGGAAATAATGTGTAGTATTGTGACATTTAAGGATCTCCATATGGGATTTACTCCCAATAATAATCCATGCCTTAAAAATGTGTGCCTTTACATTGCTGCTGCTGTTTTTAGTCTGATCCACCGCATAGTACAACTGTTCTTGATGTGTATAATGAATACATTTCTCATTATAGGGTATTTTTCAAATGTGCAAAGCCTTATCTGCTGTCCTGTATGTTGGATGTACTTGTCGGTCTTTGTCATTGTCTGTGGAGTGTTTTAGCAAACACTTCAAACCCTTACGGAGTGTAAGATTTAAAAATTTTAATTAAAATTTTGCAAAAAAGTGGTAATGAGGTACTGTCACAAATTGGCACAAGAGAACTTATTTATCCACTAAGAGCTGATGCTTTCTAGCAGATCATCACTCACCTTTTCCCGTAGGACAGGTTTTCTGGAAGTCTTCAGCATTGTAGCCAGTGCCGCTGAGGCATGGGCGCCGCCATCTTAAGTCAAGTCAGATGATCGCTAGTTAGCCAGTCCAGGTCCAGCCTGGTTGTACATGATCACTGCAACCAATCCATTTGCCAGTGCAACTTCTGTGTTTCCTGTGTGTCTACCTGGACTGCACATCTCAAAATATTGGCTCCACATTATCCTCTACATGTACTGTGAAATCTCCATTCTACAAGTCCTGCTGATGCCTGCAAACCAGCGTGTTACTAATCAGCCTCAGCCATCTCATCTGTTCCAGCTTGCTGCTAGTAGCATCTAATCCAACACGTCCCGCTGCTTCTGTTTTCAAGTGTTCTAGCATTCCTTCAGCATTTAGCATGTCTACCTGCTACTTCCCTGCAAGTATTCATTCAGCCTCAGTTGCTCAGCTGTTCCAGTTTGCTGCTTTCTGTAATTCCCTCATTGCAGCACGTTCTGCTGCTTCTGTGTACAACTTTAATGCCGGCCATACACAGTGTGATATGCACCGTGCAACACGACGGGGGATCCGCCATCCGACATATCGGACGGTCCCCCAACACGGTGCGATCGTGTGGCCGACCAACCGATATGCCGGCTCCCCCCACCCGCATAGCGCTGCATGGGATCGCACATCGCATCCCCAAATCGACTGAACCTGCAACAAAATCTGGGGGTGCGATGTATGACCCCACGGGTTGCCGCACTATCCAATATTATGCCTATACACTGTGCGATATAGCAGCCAAATCGTACCAGCCATCGGATCGGCTGATTTATCGCACCTTGTATGGGCCGCTTAAGACAGTCTGCAAGCACAGAAATCAGTCACTGCTGTGTGCTGCTGCAAGAGACATTGCAATTGCAGTCATCTGCTACTCCTATGTGCAGCTACAAGACATTACTATCCCAGTCATCTGCTACTCCTATGTGCAGCTACAAGAGACATTGCTATTGCAGTCACCTGCTATTCATGTGTGCAGCTACAAGAGACATTACTATCCCAGTCATCTGCTATTCATGTGTGCAGCTACAAGGGACATGGCTATCCTAGTCATCTACTATTCCTGTGTGCAAATACAACATACTCTGTTGTCACAGTCAGCAGCTACTTCTGGGTGCAGTGTGGCAAGTCTCTAATAACTCCCATGGTCACAGCAAGGTTCTAATTGCGGCCCTCGGCCTCTGGATCATCATCAGCCTGCTATAAGGCATTCAGGTCCAGCCACTATCCAGCTGACTGCGCTTTCTCTAGGAATTTACTTGTCCCACTAAAGAACATTTCAACTTCACCTAAGGATTATATTTGCCAGTCCTGCTGGTAATGTGTGACTGTTGCAGTGTTCTATCTCTGCCTTTGTTTAATAAATGCTCATATGAAACGGAACTTGCTTAGACCTCCAAGTTTTCTCCATATACCTACTGTTTAAACTGTTTAAACACCTTGGGTACCGACACAAATTCAAAACAAAGTCACAAATCCGGACCGTTTGCACTGGCCAAATGGATTTGGCAGGTAACTCAACCCAAGGTTCTCTGCAAGAAGTAGCGTATTGGCTGACACAGAGGCAACTGCTCTATATCCTCCAAGAACTTTCTAGTGGCATGGATACAATGCAAGTGGCTATAACAGAACCGTGGCACAATCCGCCACCATCGCAAGTGACACATCTACAGCCATCTCCAGTCTTCCGTATTCAGTTACCTATGCTGAGTAATTTGACGGGAAACTCAAAAAATGCAGGGGTTTTATACATCAGTGTGAGATTCACTTCGAAATTCTGTCAAGAAATTTCCCTCCTTCCAGAACCAAAGTGGCCTATATAATCTCACTATTACACAGGCAAGCTCCTACATGGGCATCGCCATTATGGTAGAACGCGGACAATATTCTAAGTGATTACTCCCGCTTCATATCCGTCTTCCACAGTATATTTGATGAACCCAGTCGGTCCACAACTGCCATGGCTGACATATTACTTCTCAAACAGGGATCTTGTACTGTGGGACAAAATGTTATACAATTTCACACCCTATCAATTGAGCTCAAGTGGAATGAAGAGGTTCTATATGCAGCCTTTTGCAGCGGGTTATCTGGCCAAATTAAATATGAACTGTTTGCCTGTGAACCTACTCGGCTCAATGCCTTGATATCTTTGTGTAACTGGGTAGATCTCTTTCAGGGAGCGTCAGGTTGAGAAGGGTAGAGTTGACAAAGCTCCATCTTGGCTGAATTATCATCCTAGACACCTCCTTCTGCAGAGGAACCTATGCAGATTAATCATGCCCGTCTAAAATCAGAAGAACATCAGAGATGGTTATGTGAGAGACTTTGTTTGTACTGCGCAGAACCCGGTCACCTTATAAGAGCCTGCTCTAAATGTCCGGGAAACTGCTGAACCCAAGAGAAGCCAGGTTGGGTATAGCAATAATTCTCCATTACCTGATTTGTGTTATCCATGTTATCCGCAAGCATGGTCAGAACTCCAAATATCTGGCAGCACTGGTTGACTCTGGTGCTGCAAGAAACTTCATTACTTCTGATCTTGTCCTTCGTTCCTCCCTTCCAACTGCACGACTCTTCAATGTTATCCACCTTACAGCCGTTGATGGCAGACACATACCCAGTGGCATGGTCACCCACCAGACTGCTGTAATTGAACTTAGTGTCAGAGTATTACATTCTGAGACTTTAAGATTTCTTGTAATTCCTAAAGCCTCCAGTGCCATAGTTCTGAGACTTCCTTGGCTGCAGCAGCACAACCCCCATATTGACTGGGTCATTCTTCGGATTACCGCTTGGGGTCATTCCTGCCAACAAGTCTGTCTGAAAGGTGTTACCCCTAAGCACCAGTATACTTCCTCCTCATCATGAGTGTTATTGCCCTATAGATCTCATTCCAGGCAAAACACCTCCCCTTTATCTCTCCCTGAAACTACTGACATGTCCAAGTATGTGAAGGAGAACTTGGAAAGAGGTTTTGTACGCCCTTCTACGTCACCTGCTGGAGTTGGCTTTTTTTTGTTTAAAAAAAAAGGATGGAGGTCTCAGACCATGTATTGACTACAGAGGAGTTAATGACATCACAATAAACTACTGGTAACTATTTCCCCTTATTTCAGAGCTGTTTGACTGGGTAAAGGGGCAGTAGTCATTTTCAAACTTGACTGCCTACAATCTCATTCATATTCGTGCTGGAGATAAATGGAAGGCAGCATTCAGTACCCATGATGGTCATAACTACAGTAGTACCTAGTCATGCCATTTGGGCTATGTAATGCACTAGATGTATTCCAAAATTATGTCAACAAAATATTTCAGGACATTCTGTACGTCTATGTAGTCGTTTACCTAGATGGCATTGATTTTTTTTCACCAAGTGTGAGATCTCACCATTTTTATGTCAGAGAAGTTCTTCAGAGTCAACTGTTTGTATAGTAAAATTGAAAAACTTACCTTTTTGAAGTGTCCTCCAATCATTTCCTGGGACACATCATTTCCAGTACCGGTCAAATGAATCCAGAGAAGGTTCAAACTATATTAAATTGGCCTCAGCTCAATACTCTACGTGACATCCTAAGATTCCTAGGATTTGCCAATTACTACAGAAGATTTATCCAGGGCTTCTCCACCATTGCCGCGCCTATCATTGCAATTATCAAAAAAGGGGCAAATCTGTCCAAGTGATCTAAAGAAGGCAAATCTGTATTTCTTCTTTACTTAAACAGGCATTTGTCACAGCTTCGGTACTCTGCCAATCTGACTCCTACAAACCGTTTATTTTTGAGGTGGATGCCTCTGCCGTGGGAGTTTGAGCAAACCTGTCAGAGATCAGATGATGGGCAACTTCCTCCATGTGGATACTTCTCCCGTAAATTATTGACATCTGAAGTGAATTATACCATCGGGGAGAGGTAAACTACTTGCAATGCAATTGGCCCTTTAAGATTGGCGACACCTTCTCGAGGGGGCTTATTTCCCTATAACCATCTTTATGGATCATAAGAATTTATTGTAAATTCATACAGCACATTGTCTGAATACCAGACAAGCCTGCTGGGCATTGTTTTTCTCCAGATTTAACTTAATTGTCACTTTCTGCCAGGCACCCACAACTGTAAGGCTGATGCCTTGTCACGCTGCTTAGCATCCATGGAGGAGGGTCATGAAACTTAGATGTCCTATCATTAATCATGTGGCAAATGGCTCTATCTCCATGCAAGATACTGTACACCACCTAATAAGTAAGAGACTGATTTATTGGGCTCAGAAATCTCAGTTTGCAAAAGACAGAGTTATAGGTGGCCATCATTATCTCATCATGTTAAAGATTTCATTACATCCTGTCTTGAATGTGCCTAGCATAAAACTTCTAGCCAGTCTCCAGCAGGGCAATTAATTCCTTTGTCTATTCCTCATATGCCCTGAATCCCTTTGTCAATCGACTTCATTACCGATCTTCCATTGTCAAACAAATTCAACACTATTTGGGTGGTCATGTACGCTTCTCCAAAATGGCACATTTTATTCCTTTGAGAGGGTTGCCACCTGCACCCGTTTTAGCTCAACTCTATATTCGTGAAATTTTCAAGATTCATGGTTTACCTGAAGAAATAATTTTAGACAGGAATTCATAGCCAAGTTTTGGTGAGTCTTGTGTTCTACTTTTTGGGTGAAGTTGAACTTTTCATCTGTATAATCACCCTCAGTCCAATGGTCAGATAAAAAGAGTCTACCAGGTTTTAGAAACTTTCATCTGTCTGTGTCATCACAAGACAACTGGGCGAATCTGTTGCCATGGGCTGAATTCGCGCACAATTGCTATCATACATTATACAGATATATTCCATTTTTCACTGTCTATGGTCTACATCCACGGGTTCCTGAATTCCCAGCTTTTCCTGCATACTCTGTGCTGGGTGCTGAACAGACTCTACTCTCTATATCAATTCTCTGATATATGGAGAAGAATTCAAACTTCTCTTGTCCAACTCATCCAGGTACAAAACATTTGCTGTTCGCAAACGACGTTTGTTACCTAGCTTCAAACTAGAGGATAAAGACTGGCTATCCACTCGAAACCTCAGACTCTGTGCCCTCAAGGAAATTCACTCCATGCTTCATTAGATCATTCTCCGCCAGTCATGTGATGAGCCCTGTCGCATACAAGCTCAATCTGCCCTCATATTTAAAGGTTCCCAACTCCTTCCACATCTCATTGTTAAAACCTCTAGTTTTCAATAGATTCAACTCCAGTCTTCCTAAATCTCCAAAAGTTCTGACTCAGAAGGGAGTTGAATATGAGATCTTGGATTCAAGAATTCACCATGGTCACTTACAGTATCTGATTGATTGGAGGGGTTACGACCCTGAAGAACGTGCTTGGATTAACTCTTCGGATGTGAGTGCTCCTGACTAAGGATATGTTCAGTATCCCAATGCAGGGGATTCCAGAATCCCGAAAGTAAGTAGCAGGGTTGGGGGGAGGGTTAGGGGTTATGGTTAGGCACTAGAGGGGGAGGTTAGGTTCAGGCATGGCGGAGGGTTACGGTAGGGAGAGTGTTAGGATATTTAACCTCAGGTGTCCTAACCCTGTCGAGAAGTCGGCATCAGGTTTTTCACCACCAGGATCTAGAGCACCGGCATCCTGTACCCATCCCCGTTACCTGTATTTTACTAATGTAAGTAAAAATTACTATATTCATGCATTTAGTGATGATGAATGTACCTCTAGTAACCTAACTAGGCTTGAAATACTGCTATAATCCTAGAAGAATAAGAGGATTCATCTTTCAATTAATGATTGCAGAGTGCATCCCTTTCTCTATTGCCGTCAGGGCACTGCCACTGCCTACTCCATTTGCCGTGCGCCCAATGAGATTTTGTTACCAGTGGGCGCCTGCCAGCTCCTTCCCTACAGCGGCAGCTGGAGACTGGAACTCACTCCTGGGGGGCACCACACCTGGGGGCACTGCATAAGGGGCACCACTCTTGGGGGCACTGCATAAGGGTCACCACTCCTTTTGAGACCATACCCCTTTTTGCGCCACGCGCTGTCCCTTTATAGAAAAATGGGAGGGGGGCGCAAATTTATCATTTACAGGGGGGCGCTGAACACCCTAGCTCCGACCCTGATTGTCATCCATACATGTCACACAGATGTCTATCCTAAAATTTACCAGTCATAAGTTACACAGTGAAACGCTCCATGACCAGCCATTCATTGCACAGATATACAGTACTTCTATTTGTCAGTCCTATATAGCACAGTGATAAGCCCCAGAATATTGCAAAAGTTACTTGCAGTGTCAGACATGCGCATCTTGCAGAGATACCACCATTTACCACAACTATGTTGCACTGACACCCACCTAACCTTTAAACTGATCCTCTAGGTGTCCCTTAACACAGTGCTCTCTTTTTAGGTTCAGTGGCTTGCTGCCTTTCTATTCCTGGGTCATTAAGAGCCTGAGTGATTGCTCATAGACACTAGTTGACCCTTAAACATGGAGGCAATGGTAGGAAGTGCCGCCTTTACTTACTTTTAGGATAATTCAGGCCTGAATATGATTAGCACTCATTAGTGATGAGTAGAGGTGCCAGTGTGCCCTTCACCTCTACTGTCACTAAATAATGGCCATTGCCTGGATTCCTTTGATCTGTGTGCAAGGATCTAAAACCTAGGACACATTAGTGTGGTCTGTGCCCCTCTTATCATGTATTTTCTGGCACAATCAATTTACCCCCACGGGAGAAACAGGCTTTTAGGCAACTGGCCTTTTGGTTAGAGGACTCACTGATGCTTTTTCACCTCAATAGGTTACTTTTAATACAGAGATGATATTTATTTTAGTGAAGGTAATGATCCTGTTTTAATTTAGCTTTCAACTGAATGGAGTATTGTACGTTATTACTAATGGGTTACATGTGCCTACACAGGCCCATTGGCATTTCTTAAGTTTACTCAACACTGTAAGGTAAAGTGTCCTAGTGGGACATATTGTGTAACACCTGAGCATGACTTCTTCTCAAATTTACCTCTTCAATTATAAAAACAAGTGAAATAGTGCCACAGCAATGGAGTGCCTCAGTAATTACTAGTGCAACCAGGTCCAGATTCCAAACTCATATGCCACAATCTCACAACCTTCGATGTATCTAGGAACTTAAGAAGAACAAATAAAAGTGTTATCGCTGTAATGTCTATTAGGATCTGCGAGTTTCAAAATCCCTTACTGAGGCAAGACTGCTATGTCTAAAGCTCTATTCTTACATAGCATACGACACATATCACGATGACAGAGAGCAGACTCAAGAAAGCTCACTCATGGTCAGAGACCATGCTTTTTTCCCTTGGGAAGTGATGCTGGTACACTCGCGGCTTCCTAACTTGGCATGTAGAAGCGGCACCTTCAATTCCTCAGAGAGTGTGACACTGGTTTGTGACATTACAGCCACACACCACTCTCATGGGAGTAGCTATAGTGGGTGCAGGGAGTGACATGGCTATGGGGCCCAGAGGCTTAAGGGACCCCAGACCCAGGTCACATAGTTCCCACACTCCCATTTCACCCACACAGGTACAGCTGATTAAGCCGTCACTGTCTGATAATAGACATCTCCTTGATTACAGCCTTTGTGAAGTGAGCTGGGGAGCGAGGGCTGATCACAAAGATTAGGACTGTCCCAGAAAGAGACAGTGTGCCAAAATTAAGAAAATCTCAGTTTAAAATGGACTTTCCTTCTTTAGGATATATCCCCACAGGTAGGAGCAGGTTAGTCTCCACGCCTCCTCATCTTTACACTCACTGTAAACTGAAATCTCAGTCCTGGATGCCCCGCAGACGTCAAGCTGCAATGTAAGACTGAAAAATTGCCAATAGGAAAACATTACCTCGTGACATTCCATATTCAGTTAGTGGTGTTTATAATGGATGTTATAATGTTAAGTGGGGTAGGTGTAGTGGATGTTACACATATGTGTCCTCATACACACAGTCTCATACACCTAGCAAGGTGCCTGGTGTGACTGAGCTGCACCGAATAGTGTAGCCTCTTTTTTTTGCTTGAATGTGTGTCTTAGACGCAACGAGATGCAACAAATCAGCTGAGTTGAACGAGACCTTGCACGGCGAGAAGGGCTGTTTAGTGCATCTGCAGTGTACGGTGGCATAATATTAACAGGAACTTATATAGCACCAGCATATTCTGTTACGCTTTTACAATATGAACTGGGAGCCCTACAATGGGGTATAATGAAACTAGGGGACGCTACAATGTGTATTAATCATATGTACTGGTGACACTGTAAGGTTTACTGGCAGCACTACAATGTGGCATAAAATGAACTGGGGGCACTGTGTTGTATAATAGGGGATGCTGTTCCTATGGGGCCCCAGACCCAGGTCATGTAGTCTGGGGCGTCAAGAGCCACGCAGGGCCCAGGGGAAGCGGGCGTGACCTAATTGTGGGAGGTGTGACCACGCCCCTTAGAATAAATAAATTTTGCAGCACCGAGTACACTGCTTGCTGGGAAGTGGGGCGCTGTGAGCCCTTCAGCTTGGCGCAAAGCCAGGGGGAGGAGGCGATCAGCAGAGTGTGCTGGGCTGCTGTTAAATAAGAGAGAAGGGGGGGCAGCGCCAGGCCCCTCTAGCAAGCCTGGCCCGGATCTATCTCTCCCTCTCAGTAAAGCTCTGCACTGATATGATCCATCTCTCATGTTCTCATTTCACCCTCACAGGCACAGCTGAGCTAATTGGTGAGCCTGACACTGTCAGACAATATGCTTCTCCTTAATATTACATACTTTGGAAAGTGAGCTGGGGATGTAGTGAGCAATGTGGCCTAATATGAACTGGGGGCAATACAATGTGGCATAATATGAATTGGGGGCACTGTTTGGCATAATGTGTATAGTAGAACTGATGTGGCATATTGTGAAATGACGGTACTACAATGTGGCATAATATGAATTGGGGCACTGTGGGTGTAATGTGAACTTGGGGGCACAACTATGGGGCATACATTGAACTAGGACACTACTGTTGGTAATAACATTAACTAGACACTATTATGGGACATAAAATTAACTAGGACACTACTATAGCGTATAACCTGAACAACGAATGTGGTGAGAGGTGTTTCTTTTGAAGCATTGGGGTAGTGGCCCCTTTCAAATGTTTCTGTGGGGCTCTGAAAGTTTTGGCTATGCCCCTGGGCAATACTATGAGGCGGCATTACTATGAAGTACAAAATGAACTAGGGCACTACTATAGGGCATAAACAACTGCTAAGGAGAGAGGTGTCTCTCTAGAAGCATTAGGATGGAGCCCCTTTCAAAATGTTGCTATTGGCTCACAAAGTTCTGGCTTCGCCCCTGGCCACTCTTCCAGCATGTCACAGAAGTAGCAGAGGGGCAGTCAAAAGCTCTGCAGGTAAGAATCAGTTTATTATGTCTGATGCTTGTCCATGATGTCACTCATTTAGTCTTTCAATTGTTCCCTAACCCCTGGCACCATAGGCGACTTCCAAATGGTAGTGCTGCCCCTGGCCCCACCGCACAGGATCTACTGTACTGTGGCGTAACTATAGAGGGTGCAGGGGGTGCGCTTGCTATAGGGCCCGGCGACTTAGGGGGCCCGCCAGCCCAGCAAGCGTCCCCCTGCACCCTCTGTAGCACGGCCGGCCAAGTTGCTGGTGCAACTGGAAACACTGATCTCTGAAGTGATCAGAGACTTATAGACACCTCTGATCGCTTCAGAGGCCAGCGTTCCCAGTGATGCAGTGCACGGGTGACGTCATGACGTCACCCACGATGAGATGAGCCTGCGTCTGCTGCAGGATCTAGTCAGATCCAGGCAGCGTCTACGCGGGAGGAGAGCTGACTGCGTTGCCCAGTGGCCTGAGTGAGCGGTAAGTACTGCACAGGGGAGGGGAGCCACATCATAAGGGGCATTACTGAGGGCACAGCATAAGGGACACTACTAGGGGCACTTCATTAGGGGCATTACTGGGGGCACTGCATAAGGTGTACTACTGGGGACACTGCATAATGGGCACTACTGGGGGCACTGCATAAGGGGCTTTAATACAGGGGGCATTGCATAATGGGCACAACAACATGGGGCATTGCATAATGGGCACAACTACAGGGGATACTGCATAATGAGCACAACTACAGGGGCACTGTATAGGTAGACCTTATGGGGGCCTCGGGGAAATTTTGCTCTGGGGCCCCAATACCTCTAGTTACGTCCCTGCTACTGTACCTCCTTTTCTGCTGTTTGCAATCTCCAAAGAGGACCCAGAAGGAGATTACACAATGTGAAATACTGTGAGATTGTTGTGCAGGGACATCACTGCAGTTCTCCGGAATATTTTCCTTTGTGAAAGCACAATATCCGTTTTACAAAGCACTGGCCAAGGATATGTGGAAGTGCTTAGTGAGAGTACTCCATGTACTGTTCTAATGCAGTCACTGACAGAATTTTTTCATGAGCCCCCACGCGGAGGTCACTGCACTATTGGGACCAGATTTATCCAACCCTAATACTCAATATAACAGCAGTCAACAGGGACCAAGGATTTTGCAGTATGTTTTATGACGGTGGAGGTAGCAGCTCTTGCGTCATCCACATCCACATGCTATGTAAGAATAGAGCTTTAGACATAGCAGTTTTGAAACTCGCAGATCCTAATAGACATTACAGCGATAACACTTTTATTTGTTCTTCTTAAGTTCCTAGATACAAGCTAAGGTCCATGTTCCTAAGACATGAACTGTGTCACATCACATTCTAAGTCTCCAGGACACCGCTGTAAATGCATTTTCAGATTTTCGTTTCCAGCAGCATAAAATAACGATAAATAAAGATTCCAAGTTTTGAACAAGACCAATTTTAAAGAATTTTTTTTTTTCTTTTGAACTTGGGATGAGAAGCAAATGAAACTATAGCGATCCCATGACAGTTAAATTTAAATTTTTTTTATGAATTATCACTATGGCCTAAACTAAGATCCACCATATTGGTCCCCAAGCTATGAGCCCTTGTCTGTTTTTCCTCTTCTAATTTTTTTCATTACAGCATTAGCCGGTGAAAAATCACTTTGTTCATTTTAACAATGCCAGTGGGGTCTGTCTTTTAATTATTTGGTTCCTTCCATAGTATTAATTTTTAATTATATTCTTTTTCGCAGCATAAAGAGCTTTTCAGTCTATTAAAAAGGCTTTGCTTTCATTTTGCTGTCCATGTGGGAATAAGGCGATTTTGATTACAGGAATGAGGAGCAAATTGCCCAGGTCTCACCATATGTACTTGAATTTCAGTATATTATTTCCTCTAGGCCCAGTCTAATATATTTTAAATACTACTGGAAGCAACCAATAACCATTTACAAGTAGCCTGTTGTGATAAATATTGTTATACTTGCATTTTGTTAAACACTCGTGTATTTCCTATGGGTGCTATAGCTAAAAAATTAAGTTATAATGCATTAAATGTGGTATTCAGGCAATGAACAGGTGGTACTCTCACAAAGATGGTGCTTATCTTGAATATATTTCACAAACACTAATATTTTATTTACATTTGTTTCTAATGTTAACTGTATTAGTCTTTGGCATTAGGATGAATAACCTGTTGGGTTTAATGGCCATGCCTAATTAAAAAAGTTTTTTATTCCACTACATTTTGTTTATAATCTTCATTTCTAGGTCACCCATGTGCCCCAGACTTTGAAGCAGGCCAGGATAGAACAACTTACATCTAATCACTAATCAGACCAACAGGATGCAGTAAATGAGTGTGTTTATTTTGTGTAAGATGATGGCTTGTCCATTTGTCTGGCTGAGTAAAGCTGGACACATAAGCTGTCATCATTGATGTCAGGAGGGGGAGCAGGTTCTAATTGCCCATGACCAGGCCTTTCTGGTTGTCACATGAGAACAGATATTGTGAGGCTGCCTGGAAATTCTGGTCGGCAGGGGTATGTATAACCATCCACCCAGGATTCCTACTGTTCATACATGACCCGGTATTGAAAGATCACATAGGAGCACTGAAACTGGTGCAGATTTGTTAAAATTCTAAAAAAAAAAAATTAGAAAAGAAATAAACAAAATAATTGTAACATACTTTAAAGGACAATTTTTTTTTTTATTTTTTTTTTTTTGGAAAAACAGGGAAGTTTTTTTCTTTTTGCTACATCTGCTATTGTCATCCTGAGATGATAACATTATATTATTAGTATTATTCCATTTTATTTATAGGGCGTCACAAGTGGTCTGCAGCGCAATACATGTCCATCATAGGAGGACATGTACATGCCGATGCAAGATCCCCTACAGTACGGACTAGTGATTAGTCTCCTCATTTTCATGTCAGACGCACCTCCTATATGAAGTTTATATCCAACATTTCTCTTCTGGAATTTTATTTTGGACGTTACAAATTACTTCAAGTACCTCCCATTGTTCTCACAACAACAAATTGCGTAATGCCAAAGGCATCTCTTGTGGGGCTATATTTATGAAGAGGCGGCGTTTGAAAGCTGGCGCTTCTTGACGGTTTTGACTTGAAAATTTGCAGCGCCTATAATATTAAGTGCAAACCACTCTGCACTTTGCAGTCAATATTATTTCCACTTTAAATTTCATTCAAACCTACAGAGAAGTAGTGGTGGCTTCCAAAAACCACTTATTTTGTAATTCTATCCCGAGGAGTAGGAGGTTTGCACTTTGAAATTTAATGAATGCTCCAAAATAGTTAACAAGGTGCATGGATGGGCAACATGGCAACATTACCTCCCAAACATTCCCAGCAGCAAAGACAAGCTGCCCTGCTGTTACACAGTCAAGATTATCCCACTGTTGGGAGGGGATGCCAGGGCTCGGGATCCCGGTGGTCAAAATCCTGGCCCTGATTCAGAGCTTGACGCTCTGACCAGAGCGCTCGCTCTGAATCAGGGCCGTCCTATTTAAATTTGGAGCGGCCTTTTGGATGCTCGCATAGCTGTGGGTGGTCTTATGCGAGCGTCCATGATGATGGTCAAGACCATCGAGACCATCGTGCTTGCGACGAGACCCTGTGGTAGGGTCTCGCTGCTGCAAGCCCTGGAGTGATTTTGGCTCTATCAGAGCCATGGGAACGCCTCTGTTTGGTAGCCACGCCCCCGGCACGCCCACCAAAGGGGGCGTGCTGTCAATCACCATCGACAGCACACCCCCTTTGGTGCGAGACCCGGAGCGACAGCTTGGCTGTCGCTATCCGGGTCTCGCGCATGCGCATGACGGAGCTCCCTCCGTCGTGCGCATGTGCATTTGGGTACCATCGACCCGCTTGCGAGCGTCCTGCGCTCGCGAGCGGGTCTGAATGAGACCCTCTGTATATAGCAAACCTGTACCTTGCAGTAAATGTTCAAGTCTTGCCACACTGTGCCTCTGGTGTGCATAATATGGGACCTACAGCATATCCCAAATTCCCTTTGCCGGACGGTATCCGGTCAGGTGGCCAACAGTAACATGTCACCATTCATAATGTCGACAATGTTAACGATAGAATGTTGACATACTAAAAATGTCGACATCTGAAATGATGACATTCTGAAGACGCCGGCGGTTAGGGTTAGGCGCCACTGGGAGGGTTAGAGTTAAACTGCAGGAGTGGAGTGGTAGGTTAGGGTTAGGCACTAAGGGGAGGATTACGGATAGGGTGTAGAATACGGGACAGTTATAAGATATAGTACTTTCTATTGTAACTTTAAACATACTAAAGATTATATATTTATCCAATCCTACCATTAGTCATGTCTATACTGGTGTGTTGTAAAATAGCGTTGGGATAAATTTTATTCCTATTAATAATTACCACAACTTTCTCTAAATCCACTATATGCATTAATTACACCCAGTACACTTATCAAATAATAATTAGCATAGGCATAGCAGACATGCCAACCTGTCCATTGCATCAGGGAGACATCTATCTGGTCCTATATTTCCAATTAGTTTTTTACTGAATTAATATGGGCTCAATTAATTAAAGAATTGATGTAGAATGATTTTTATACATTAATTTATTTTTATGTTAATTCAGTCAAAAAGTAAATGGAAGTTACTGGAGCATACAAATGTCTCCCTGATTAAATAGGTTGTGTTCAAATGTCTGGAAGAAAGGAGCCACATGCTGGTTAGAAGTGGTACTGCAGCTATGGTACTGAATTCCTATCCTATGATTAACTGGTGTCCTACAGAATGAAGTACATACTTATAAGAAGTAATTGTGTATTGCTAATTTCTGGTACAGAAGGTGGTATAGGTTTCAAGTCACAATCAAACAAGCCTTGAGCTTTCCTGATGTCATTAATAGGGGTGCAATGGGCTTGACACGCCAACACCCCAGGAGTCATCTAGATCTCTAGTGAATTTGGAGGTTGCAATTGGTCTTGTTCCATGTTGTCTTCCTGAAGATGTTTAACAAGCAAAACCCAATTAGCAGCAGATTTAATCAGACTCTGAGAAAATCTCATCTATTTTAATGCTGTTCTTGGTCTCTGAATTATTCAGAAACGACTTGGACCATCAAAGTAAAGGCCTGTCCATTACTGGCTACTATACTAACCAACTCTTTCACAGACAGGATATTTTCTGTAACATGGATTTACATATATCAGCAGCTACCTAACTTTGGTAGGAATGGGTTTATATCCACAGCAGGAGTATATGCTAATTAGTATATGAATATACTACTACTACACTAACAGCATATACTTTTATAAAGAAAAAAAGGTATATTTGGAGTAAAAGTGAATAGTATTTCTTTCTTACCATATTTAGCATCTGCAGAAAAAAATGTCACAAAGACACTTGCGGGCATATTTATTAATATTATTTTCACTAAAATAATTTTCACTATTTTTTAGTCTCACTTAAATGTATTAAAGGGCTTTTGGAGCAGTTTTCCAAAACATAAAAAAAAAACTACTCCAAGCTATTAAATTTACATAATTTTAGTAAGTATATCCCATACTTGTAAAAGGGCATGTGATCTGCTCAAATTTACGAAAATAAGATATTAAAAAATGTAACAGGACGAGCCCTGCGATAACGCCACCTGGAGATGGCATTATTAGGGCTTTCCCCGATTCACTGACTTCCGCTCTACTCTGACAGGGCAGAGCCAGGAGCCTGCGCGTGTGATCAGCTTTGTATGTCCAAATAGACCACAGGCTGATCACTGTAAAAAAAAAATACTTCAACTTTCCCATGGCTGGGCTCCCATGAAATCCGGCCCTGGAGAAGTACCTGCTGACTGCGCTGTTTGTTTTGAGCGCACCATCCAGGGTGAGGACACACACACAGGCAATCTGTAAGCAGCAGCATGGGGGAGGAGGAGGAGTTGCAGGCCAGGCTGGCTCTATCATTAGGCAGGGTATGAGTACAGTAGAGCCTGGTGAGTCACGTGTTACTACAGTCTCACCCCTCTCCCTGCGCTATCAGGAGGCACTGTTCCGTAATGCGATGTGATGTCATCACGTCACATCGCAATTTACACTGACTGGGAGGCAGAGGAAGAGCCACTCGAGGACCCATGGAGGTTAGTGGCGCTAATAAAAATGTCCCCGGCAGGTAAGTTTGGCGGGAAGGGGAGAAAGGTGCTTTGAGGGGTTGGGAAGGGGTCTGAGCTGTGAGGGGAGGGAGATCAGTGCTGAGAAAGGAGGGGGGGTCTCTGCTAAAGTGGTCTATGCCGTGACGGCAGAAAGGTCTGTGCTGTAATGGCAGAGGAGTCTGTTGTCAGTGGAGGTGGGATCTGTGGGGGGGGGGGGGTCTGTGCTGAGAGGGGAGAGGTATCTGTGCTGAGAGGGTAGGGGGGTCTTTGCTGAGAGGTGAGGGGGGTCTGCTGAGAGGAGAGAGGGGTGTGTTCTGTGAAGGGAGAGGTGGTCTGTTCTGTGAGGAGAGAGGGGTTCTGTGCTGAGAGGAGAGGGGGTCTGTGCTGAGAGGGGAGGGGGTCTGTGCTGTGAGGGAAAAAGGTCTGCTGTGAGGAGAGAGGGGTACTGTACTGAGAATGGGTCTGTGCTGTGAGGTGAGAAGGGTTCTGTGAGGGGAGGATGGTCTGTATTGAGAGGGGTCTGTGCTCTGCTGTGAAGAGAGAGGGGTTCTGTGCTGTTAGGGGAGAGTTGTCTGTGCTGTGAGGGGAGAGTGGTGCTGAGAGGGGTTCTGTGATGTGAGACAGGCAGTGAAGGGGGCAGTAAGTGGTGCTGTGAGAGGGCAGTATATGGTGCTGCAGTAAGATGGGCAGTAACTGGGTCAGTGTGTGTGCTATGGGGGGCAATGAGTGAGCTGGGATGGATGTCAGTGCTGAGTGAGTGAGTGATTGCTGTGAGAGGGCAGTGGGTCAGTGTGATATGGAATGGACTGGCAGTGAGAGCTAATAGAGGGGGCAATCAAGGGGGCCAAACTTGGTCTTCGCTAGCTATTGCTAAGCTTTTCCAGGTGTATTGTAAATACATAGGGGTATATTTACTAAAGTGAGAGTTTTTAGAAATGGAGATGTTGCCCATAGCAACCAATCAGATTCTAGCTATTATCTTCTAGAAGGTGCTAGTAAAATGTTAAGTAGAATCTGATTGGTTGTTATGGGCAATATCTCCACTTCTAAAAACTCTCACTTTAGTAAATATACCCCATAGCCAACGTTTCAAGGCTGCATTGGACCTTTTCTTCAGCGTGCTGCAGAGCAGCATGAATTAGGAATGAAAATATAGTGCTATGGATTGTTTGAGGGAGGGGGGCCTCAAAACCAGTATCTTGCCTAGGGCCCCATGAGGCCTAAATCTAACTCTGCTCCGATCCAGTGGAGCCAGCTACATTTTTATGATACATGGGTGGCCGGTAGTTGAAAAAATTCCCATCTCAAGCAGGAAAGAGAGAGCCCCTGGCCGATACAGACATTATGGGATCAAGGAGAGCAGGTGAGTTTTTATTGACCTTATCTAACTCTCCCAAAACTGCATTCATGCTTTGAGTTATACTTTAAAGACAGTTGAATGCTGCCATAAAAGCGAATGTAATTGTAACTGTCTCCTGATTAAATGGGTTTACTACGTTTTTCTGTGCCTGCACCTTATCTGAGACTTATTCTGACAATTATTGTTCTTTTATCTCATTTTTAAAACAACATTTAATTATGTTCCTTTTTAAACAAAAAAATAAGAACGCTTCTAAATGTTCCCAATGAAAGGTTTCTACTGTTAGGGAGCCCTTTTTGCAATCTAAATAATACATTTTCTGTGTTCTGTAGACGGTCTGTAATACATAACCACCTTGTTACATTTCATATTATATCATATCACTGGCAGGATTTCCTTTCCAAGCTGGCTAGCCAATATCCCTCATGTAATAATTGCTACATGACGGTAATATTAAACCAACAAGCTTAGCTCCTGCATATGGGAAAACCTAACAACATTTAAATAGGACTGCTGAACCTTTAAATTTATTCCTGGTGCCAAAATTTCTGTTCCCTGTTGTTTTACACATGGACTCGCTGGATCACTCATATCCCATGTCAATTATTGGTTTGAAAAGACAATGTTAGCATTACAGTTTGCTAAATAAGCAAGTGAAGTAATAATCTATCACTGAGGAAAGCAAAGATGCCAACACATAGCTGATTTTCATTACTACGACAATGCATACATAAATAAGGGAAAAATCAGCAGCCGTGTACATCACTTTTTTTTTAAGGGGTTTTCAACTGTGTGAGGTGACTGAAAAATAAAAGCATTTGTTTAAATAATGTTCTTTTTCACTCCACGTAAGCAAATTCTGTAGAGAGTGTTTACTTCCATCTCCACATACAGCAAATTAGAACCTTGAATGGAGAAGATTGAGAAAAACCTACACAATGGTTACCACAGAAACAGCCAGAGTCAAGGCTGAGGCCTACATGTTAATGAACAATGCACATAATTATGCAACAATGGATAGAATAGGACATGAAATGTATGGAGCCTGAACATAACAACATTAAATAAACTATTATACCACATAGATTACCACATACAATTTTGTATTAATGACACACAGTAAAAAGTGCTCAGATGTATATACTAATCCTAACAAAATGGAACATACCTAGATTTTAAAATTACCTATTTTCGGCAGACTCCAATACCCCTAGTAACACAATTGATTTGAACTGATCCTCAATTGCAATGCACACTAGAAACCATATTGGTTTTACACCAATGCAAATATATAGATTCTGAGTCGGCACATCTCTCACAGTACAGTACAGCCTGCTTACTACCTTATGTCAGCATGTGTATGTCAAATATCCGTCCCTTCATCCAGGGCAGTCCAAGGATTTAGACCATGGAAATGTCCCTATTTTTCAATACTGGCTAGTGATGGCTAACTGCACAATAACATTACACTCCCTCAGTGGTTCCTATTTATCATTGAATATTTGTGGCATAGTCCCCCGAAACCACCCTTTTTCAGGGAATAACTGCAAATTTTAAGGATCCCATAAATATATGAAGGAGGGACCGCATCAGTTATCTCCATATCTGCCGCGGTTTCTTCATTTCCGACAGCAGCCACAGCCTCCAGAGGTTTCTATGGGGTGGTGTAAAGCTGTCAGATTTAGCTGAGTTTTGCCACCGCAGCTGATGCCATCTGAAGATGGCATTAGCCATTGTAAGTTAAGGGATACATTTGAAAACTTATCGGGGATACATTATGCAAAACTTGCCGAGGTAGGGTTCCGGAACCCTTCCCGGCAATGACCACCGCACATTAGTAGTCAATAGAACATGCATGCTCGAGTCCTGAATGAGGAGTGAAGTGACCGCTGATGCTATCAATTTACTCCTAACACATCGCTGGACGGGTTACTTTCGGAGCTCCTGTCCCTGCATGCATATATTATTACATTCTGGCGGTATATAATTTTTTATTGTCACGAATAGATGTGATAAGGAATTAGTTATCAGGTCTAAAACTCGATAATTAATAAATTTGCCCCTGTATGTTCGATGCAATTCTTACTCTCTGTTCTTAGTCCACTTACAAATGAGAAAAATAATTCCATTCCTTTGTCGCACTGATGCGTTTTTTTTTTCTGCACCTATTCGTTAGGCTTTAGAAGTTAATATTTATTGAGTAGGAGTGTTAAAAGTGTGTTATCATTATACAGTAAACATGAAATTGAGACTGTAGGGCTCCAAGGTTCTCCAAGACAGTATTGTGTATTCCTTATTCTGATTCACCAACCAATCAACCAAGTGTCCCACGATATTATTTTAATATATATATATATTATATATATATATATGTATATTTTTTATTATTGTTTATTTGTATAGCGCCAGCAGTAGCACACGCGGGGGGGGGTTCTGAGTACCCAGAAACCCCCCCTGACAGAGGGGAGAACAAGCACCACCATGTTGTTAAGCCCCGCCCCCTCACTGCAAAATGCCATGATTCGTTGGTCAATGGGGAGGAGGCGGAGCCAATATCATGCAATAGAATTAGTATTGCATCATGTGGCTTCGCCCCCTCCCAATTGACCTGGGAATAGCTGCATTTTGCCACGAAGGGGTGGGTCTTATTGACATGGTGCCAGGTCCAGTCTCCATCTCCTACCTGCAGCATGGTAAGTGTGTGTGTGTGATGTATGTGTGACATATGTGTATGTGTGTTACGTTTGTGTGATGTGTGTGTGTTTATGTATATATATATATGTGTGTGTGTGAGTGTGTGTGTGTATATATAATATATATATATTATCATGGTGTGTTTATATATATATATATATATATATATATATATACAGTCAGGTGCATAAATATTGGGACATTGACAGAATTTTCATATTTTGGCCTCTATTCACCACCACAATGGCTTTGAAATGAAACAAACAAGATGTGCTTTAACTGCAGACTTTCAGATTTAATTTGAGGGTAATTACATCCAAATCAGGTGAACGGTGTAGGAGTTACAACTGTTTCTATATGTGCCTCCCACTTTTTAAGGGGCCAAAAGTAATGGGACAAACTAAACAATCCTAAATCTAACTTTCACTTTTTAATACTTTGTTGCAAATCCTTTGCAGGCAATTACAGCCTGAAGTCTGGAACGCATAGACATCACCAGACGCTGGGTTTCATCCCTGGTGATGCTCTGCCAGGCCTCTACTGCAAATGTCTTCAGTTCCTGCTTGTTCTTGGGGCATTTTCCCTTCAGTTTAGTCTTCATCAAGTGAAATGCATGCTCAATCGGATTTAGGTCAGGGGATTGACTTGGTCATTGCATAACATTCCACTTTTTAGCCTTAAAAAACTCTTTGGTTGCTTTTGTAGTATGCTTCGGGTCATTGTCCATCTGCACTGTGAAGCGCCGTCCAATGAGTTCTGAAGCATTTGACTGAATACAATATAATATTGCCCAAAACAATTCAGAATTCATTCTGCTGCTATTGTCAGCAGTCACATCATCAATAAATACAAGGGAACCAGTTTCATTGGTAGCCATACATGCCCACGCCATGACACTACCACCACCATGCTTCACTGATGAGGTGGTATGTTTTGGATCATGAGCAGTGCCTTTCCTTCTCCATACTCTTCTCTTCCCATCACTCTGGTACAAGTTGATCTTTGTCTCATCTGTCCATAGGATGTTGTTCCAGAACTGTAATGGCTTTTTTAGATGTTGTTTGGCAAACTCTAATCTGGTCTTCCTGTTTTTGTGGCTCACCAATGGTTTGCATCTTGTGGTGAACCCTCTATATTCACTCTTGTGAAGTCTTCTCTTGATTGTTGACTTTGACACATATCCACCTACCTCCTGGAGAGTGTTCTTGATTTGGCCAACTGTTGTGAAGGGGTTTTTCTTCACCAGGGAAATAATTCTTCTGTCATCCACCACAGTTGTTTTCCGTTGTCTTCCGGGTCTTTTGGTGTTGCTGAGCTCTCCGATGCGGTCTTTCTTTTTAAGAATGTTCAAAACAGTTAATTTGGCCACACCTAATGTTTTTGCTATCTCTCTGATGGGTTTGTTTTGATTTTTCACCCTAATGATGGCTTGCTTCACTGATAGTGACAGCTCTTTGGATCTCATATTGAGAGTCGACAGCAACTGATTCCAAATGCAAATGTCACACTTAGAATCAACTCCAGACCTTTTACCTGCTTAATTGATAATGAAATAACGAGGGAATAGCCCACACCTGTCCATGAAATAGCTTTTGAGTTGATAGTCCCATTACTTTTGGCCCCTTAAAAAAATGGGAGGCACATATAGAAACCGTTGTAATTCCTACACCTTTCACCTGATTTGGATGTAATTACCCTCAAATTAAATCTGAAAGTCTACAGTTAAAGCACATCTTGTTTGTTTCATTTCAAAGCCATTGTGGTGGTGAATAGAGGCCAAAATATGAAAATTCTGTCAATGTCCCAATATTTATGCACCTGACTGTGTGTATATGTGTGTATGTATATATATATATATATATATATATATATATTATACACTAGAATAAAAAAACCTTAACAATCCTGCGTTTTCCCCTGGCCAGCATCATACACAGCGTTTACTGGAAGCATTCACATATACTGTATGCAGGGACTGTGATTGGACACCGGGGGGAGGTATGAGGTAGTGTGATTTGCCTCTGGGGGTCATTCAGACCCGCTCGCGAGCAAAGGACGCTCGCAAGCGGGTCAATGTTGTGCTCATGCGCGAGACCCGGCGAGCGACAAGTACGTCGCTCGGGGTCTCGCACCAAAGGGGGCGTGCTGTCGATGGTGAGTGACAGCACCCCCCCTTTGGTGGGCGTGCCGGGGGCGTGGCTGCCAAACGGAGGCGTTCCCATGGGAACGCCTACTGTCTGAAGCCGGCCCCACTGACATCAGTAATGATGTCAGTGGGAGTGATTTTGGCACTGATAGAGCCAAAATCACTCCTGGGCTTGCGGCAGCGAGACCCTACCCCAGGGTCTCGTCGCAAGCCCGATGGTCGCGATGGTCTTGACCATCGCGGCCATCTTTTTGGCCGCTCGCATATGCTGTGGGTGGTCACCCACAGCTATGCGAGCGGCCAGGAGGCCGCTCCATTTTCAGGTAGGAGGGCACTGATTCAGAGCGTTCGGCTCTGAATCAGGCCCTCTGTGCCCTCCGCCTGGAGCTAACCAGATCCAGTCACTCAGCAGCAGAGGTCTCAAATCATTTAGTCAGCATATTACTATTTGGGGGATTAATTCCGGTTTCTGCAATGTGGAGACAGAGAATTGAATTTTCGTAGCACGGCATCTTTTTCCGGGGTTTGATTTGCAAGTTAACTAAAACAATACCTGAAAGCCCAGCAAGACCTTTAAAAGCTTAATTGTCCATGTGAAAATGAATATTGTAATATGAAGTATGCCACCAGGAGTCCTTGCATGGCGCAGATGAACCCAACCTGCAAGACGTATACAGCATTTATGCCTTCCTTCCATTCTTGCATAGCTTTACCCTCATTTCTGTCCAGACAGCACAGTGTTGAAATATATATTGGATTGCAAGCTCCCGGCCAGTAAAACTGGCAAGCAGCTGTTTCTATCTTTCATGCTCCATTAAATGTTAAAGTATAATAAACTGTCGCTATCTCGTAGAGAAACCGGGCAGCTTGAAGAATGCTTTCTGTCTATGATTCACTGACAACAGATAGAATGGCAATCCCTTGCAGGGGTTTGATTACACACCCATGGCACTGGTTTACAGAATGGTGGTCATGCCTTCATAGTTGTAGTGGTATAGATTGGTGAACGTTGTATTCGCCACGCACTGACAATTGAACTTAAAAGGATGCCTGGATTGTGTCAGCCAGCAGTCACTAATATGAACACCTTAAAATACATGTCTTAAGGAGAACTTGTCACCTCTTTTATGTTTTGTACATTTTATTAAAAGATGAATAAAATGGGAGAGGGATAGACAAAGTTACACTAGGTATTCTGATTGCATACAGAGCAATGCATTGCTCTCCTGCCAGCCCATGCTCCATGCCATCTCTTCTCATTGATGTAACACACTGACATGGAGCAGGGGGCTGGTAGTGCAGTGATTAGCATACTGGCTGAGCAGTTTAGTATGTTAATTGACGCGGCCAACATGCTAAACAATCCTCCTTGTTTAAACAATTGGGCCTGTCAAAGGGGTTGGGTATGGGTTCCCGGCAGTCGGGATGGCGCCGGTCAGAATACCGACAGCGGCATGTCGACAGTCAGAATCCCAACACCTGTAGGTAAGTATATTACCCCTAACCTCTACCCAATCCTCCCTCCTTGGTGCCTAAACCTAACCTCCCCCCTTAGTGCCTAAATCTAACCCTAACCTTCCCCCTAGTGCCTAACCCCTAAACCTAACCCTCCCCTAGTCCCCAAATCTTACCTTCGGGATGATGGCGCCGGTATTTAGACCATCTGCTGACTACATCCCGGTCAAAGAGGTGGCAGATTCTCTTAAGAATTATTTATTGATTAGCTTTAGTGTTGGAATGCACATGCCCTTCTGAAATCCATGCTAAATACTTCAATTTTTCATCAGTGTTTCATTTTAGGTACTTTGGATACAATTCAGTTCCGATGTTTTTTGTGCTCTGGGTATAACTGTGTCTTATATGGCAATGGGAAAACTATTCGGCCTGTATGACCTAAAGACGTTGGTCTTTAGTGTTGAACAGGTGTGGGCAATAAGCGGCCCTCCAGCTGTTGTTGAACTAAAAATCCCAGCATGCATTGCAACACTTTTAGCATGGCCAAATATCAAACCTGTGGCAGGGCATGCTGGGAAATGTAGTTTTACAACATCTGGGGGGTCGCTTATTGCCCACCCCTAGTGTAGAAGCAACTAAGCACATTCCTTGTTGTATCATGTGCCATGCCAACCATATATAATAGGCTACAGTACTCATTTTTATATACTTAAATTCACTGAATATGTACCCTAAAATTGATTTGTAAATTCCAGTATCTAATATCTGTAATAAATGGTTAGTACTGGTCTCATCACTTATAATTGGTGGGGTTTTGATCCTATTCAGTAGGAAAACTTGTGTATTAGAGGGAATAACACATAGGGGCATATTCAACTAGCCGCAGGGTTTACTCCGTGACCAATTGCCGGCCAAAATCCCCGCGGCGCGGGAAAAAGCTATTCAATAAAATAGCCTTTTTCCCGCGCCGAAAAATCGGGACTTACGCTCGGAAACAGACTGATTCCGTCTAAACTGCAGAACCAATGGGTTTTTTCCCCACGTGCGAGCCTGATTTGGTGGTTTTTACGCATATTTTACCTCGCACCTCCATGAGTTGCGAGGTAAAGTCCGACTGCGGGGACTCACGCGCAGGGTATCCCCGCTAACTGAATAGTTTGGCGCGGCAATTAGCCACGGGATGAACCCTGCGGCTAATTGAATATGCCCCATAGCCTGATGTAAATGATAGTGGGTATAATAGGTCACCTAAGAAATCAGTGACCTATATAAAACCTCTGTGGTCCATACAACTCATCGGTAACATTTAATTTAATTTATAGTAGTGTGCCAGAGGCATGATCACGGGGAATACATGGAACAAGCACATTTAGAGGATCTGTACTATGCAGTTAATCAGTAGTAAAAAGACAGGACATTTTCAGGGACCGTTTCCTGTAGCTGTCCCTGGAAATTAAGGACAGTTGCCACTGTGAGACTGAATAAGGTGAAGCTTATTTAATATAGTGATTGAGTGCGCCCTATAAACATACTGTACCAGCTATGGAGGCTTGTGCATCATCCCCTCTAATGCTATATATAAATAATCTTCAGATTATTGATGTATTGCACTCCCTAGAGATCTGCCAAACAATGACCCGTTCCAGCTACCCCTTCATCTGTGTATATTGATTTATTTTCCAGACCATTAAATGCTTTCAGACAGCAGTGGTCTAAAAACTGGATTTATTTTCATCCATTTCATCCTGATCAGTTGAAATTTTGAAGTTACCCTGTTCCTGCAAATCATTTCTTACAGGTGTAATACTGATGCTCTTTACTTACACACCTGTGCAGAATTACTTTACAACTCTTCCTCTCCTCAACTTCAAACCTCTGCAATACCTGGGATTTTTTTGGGCAGGGAACAGGGTTGACTTGAACCAAGGGCCTGGTTCATTACAAAACGCTATTGCGATTACTCACACAGACGGACGATTGTTGCGTAGTGCGCATGCATCGCAGGGAGACCACGCAGACCCATTGCAGAGTAATTGAGAGGAAGTGAGCCAGGGTTGCCTACCTTTAATATTCTCTTCCCGGGAGAAGCCCGGGTAAGAGAAGCAGCAGGGGACCGAGAGGGGCGGGGCTTGATGATTCACGTCATTAAGCCCCGCCCCTCATGGTAAAATTGCCGCGATTGGGCACAATTTACATAGGGGGTGGGGCCAAATGCTGTGATTCATGCAGAATCACAGCTTAAGCCCCGCCCCCTTCATGGAGACCCGCGATTGCCGCGGATATTCTCCTAATTCTGCCCACTTCACTAGGAAGTGGGCAGAATGCGGGAGAATTGCCTACCCTTCCGGGGGTGCGGGGGGTTACCCGAAAAATCGGGAACCTCCCGCGAAAATCGGGAGGGTAGGCATGTATGAAGTGAGCATTTTGGGGTGTTGACGGGGGGTGGTCAGCAAAACGCAAGCGTGCCAGGCAGTTTGAACGCTGAAACAGGTGTGCATACAGTAAATTAGCCACTGCGACGCCATACATAACTCACTGCGTGCGATGAGTAAGGTCAGACCTGTTGTAATTTTGTGTGAGGGGCCGATGTTACTCAATTTTCCCAATGTCTATGCTGGATTGCAAATTATTATGGATGTGTGAAAGCGGTAGCAGGCGTCTCTATGCTGGCTTTGGGTGTCTCTATAATAGCTTTGCGATTGCAGTCATTACCATATTTTCACAACCGACCTGCGTGCGTAATCGCAGCTATGATCCGTAATGAATCAGGACCCAAATGCTCAATAGCAATGCTCTTCCAGTACCTAGCATTAAATCTTAGTTTGTACGATGTTTAAGTTAAGAGTTATAGAAAGGGACTCGAGAGTACCAATTTGACTCAATATCATCTGCCAGGCTGCCTCCTGAATGTTTTTTCAGATGAACTTTGGTTTCTGTCTTTATCAATATGACTTGATTGCAAAGATTTTCAATCGCAGCGTTAAACATTTTTGTGCAAATGTAGCAATACTGGCTGGCAGTAATATGAAGCCCGAGGTGGGGAACTCCAGCTGCAGATTCTAATAAAAAAAAAAAAGAGATGAAATAAATTTAGTAAAAATTAGGAACAAAAACTTAAAAAAAAATTATTTAACAATGAAAAAAATCATCTTGATGTGCTTGCCTCTTCGTTTGGGTGTCACCCTTGACTCCACCCTCTCCTTCACACCCCACATTCAATCTCTGGCTCAATCCTGTCGGTTCCAGCTATGCAACATCGCTCGCATTAGGCCTTTCCTTTCCCAGAATGCTACCAAACTGATTATTCATTCACTAATCATTTCTCGGCTTGACTACTGCAACCTTCTCCTTATGACCTCCCACATTGCCATCTTTCCCCCCTCCAGTCTGTTCCCAGTGCTCAATAAAATGGGATTTTTTTACTGCGCTCTCCCTTGGGTGGTATTTGGGCCTGATTCAGAGCCGCTCGTAAGCGGCCGCTCGTTCGTTTCGAGCGATGTTTGCCCAACTGCGCATGCGTACGGATTTTAATACGCATGCGCGAACCAGTCAGTGCGGCCGAAAATCGTTTGTTCGCTAAATAGCGAATGCCTGCTATTTTGAGTGACAGGAGGAGGCGTATGTGGGTGGTAACAGAGGAAGGTGCTTGAAAGCGGGGAGTGGAGATCCGAACGCAGGTGTGCTTAAAGGTCAAAACGGGCGTTTTATGGGTGTGCATAATTAATACAGCAGCGTCATTGACCACGTCACTGGGTTATTTTATAGTCAGAACTGCTCGCAAGATTGCGGTAGGAAAAACCAACCACAAGAATAGCGAGCAGTTCATACGCAGTTCATACGCAGGTCGATGTACTCGATTAATCTAATAAATAGCGGACATGACGTATGATGCGAGCGGCCAGGGGGCGAAGTTATCCAAAAAACGACCGCAAGTTTTGTTCGCTCGTTCAGACATGGAGGCGTCAACAGACCGCAAAGAGCGAACGGTTCATTTGAATAGCCACCCCCTTTTCCTGAACGACCGTCCGCAAATAGCGTCCGGCTCTGAATCAAGCCCTTTGTGTGTGAATACTGTTTAATTTTATATTGCTGCCTGCAAGAGGGTGTCTCTCTTTCCAAAGACACAGATATTAGTGGAAGAAGGTTTTATTAATGCTGGCGCAAATATGAAATTAAAGTAAAATAAAGTTGTTGTATTATACCTCTTGATGAGTGTAATAAAATGGAAAGAGTATAGAATATAGAATGATGTTTAATATTAATAAGATGATTTAAAAATGATGTGTTCAGATAAAAGTGTTACCTTAAAACGTATGGTTTAAACACATGAAAATATACATTTAAAATTAAGCATTGCAATTGACAGAACAGAATAAATCACATGTGGGTGCAAGTACAGAATTGTGCATTTGAATAATAAAACGTCACAAAAACATATAACAGGTAGATAATGTTCACCATATGTGGTATAAAAGTTCACTGATTTCCTTGTGCACGGGGTATTATGCTTATTTGAAAGTCCTGAAGAAAAGTTATAAGTACATAGTTTGTTTGCTGCCGTTCCTAATTGAAGCAGAATGGAGTCTGTGTTGTTATAGATTTGTTTTCGGTGTGAGCCCGCGTAATATCCGAAATGATACGCTTGTGCTTCGGCTCTAACCTGAGTCTAGTTTCTGGCGGCTGCCTGGTCTTTTGTGTGTATCCGGCGTCTAGATGGAAACAGGTGAGGTGCGGACAGGTGTTGTGGCTGGCGTGCTCGTCCCGGTCTCCTCCTAATCACGGCTAGTACTAGGTTCCCCGGAGTCCCCGTAGCTCGGCTGAGCTCAGAGCCGGACGGGTTTCCTGGGGAAGTGTGTTAGGCAGTATAATAAGTACTGCTGAAGTGAAGGAGACCGTGATGAGCACGCCACCCACAACGCCTGTCTGCGCCTCACCTGTTTCCATCTAGATGCCGGAAGATATGAGATATGAGAAGATATGATAATGCCACAGGATCCATCTTTTGTAAAAAAAAAGACGCCCACTGCCGGCTTCTCAGATGCGCTACCTGCGTCCGAAGACGAAACATCGGATAAACATCACGAGGACCATCGGACATCTGAGCAACCCTAAGGTTGTTCAGAATGTCCACCGCAAGTATGTTGCTGAGGCCAGCGAATCTACATCAGAAGACGCAGTCTCTGGCTTCAGCAGGCCCTAAAAACGCCGCTCCTCGTCTCTGCCCCAAATGCCTGCAGAGGTCAAACAAGCTGTTGCTAACACCACACTGCGAGCAGAGCTGCAACACCATCGCGGCACATGTGTACTACGTCTGACACATGCGCAGTACACTTACCAGCAGTCATTTGCGACTGAATCTAAACTGCGTCCACCTCTGAATCAGCCCCTATGTTACATGCTAATCTCTCTCTCTCTCTCTCTCTCTCTCTCTATATATATCTATATATATATATTAGAGATGAGCGGTTCGGATTCTGTGGAATCCGAACCGCTCCGAACATTGGGGATCCGAGTCCACCCGAACCCTGTTCGGGTGTTCACCGCCTGACTCGGATCCCCGTTCGGGGCCGAACGGCGGCCGCCTGATGTCGGATTCTCACTAGAGAATCCGACATCAGGTCTCCTCGCGTGTAGGGCAGAGCGCAGTGATAGCGCTCTGCCCTACACAGACACAGACACACAGCCACCAGCGGCAGCTGTGTGTTTGCTACAGCAGCCAATGAGAGTCACACAGACTCTCATTGGCTGCTGCATGGAGGGAGCCGGCTGGAGCTCACACATGAGCTCCGTCTTCCGGCTCCCTCCTCAGCGTGTGACAGAGCGGACGGCGCGGGAGCGGGGAATCAGGTAAGTTTTCTTTTTTTAATTTTTTTACTTGTCAAAGGTCTGGGGGCGCTACTGGGGGGGGGTCTGCACTACTGGGGGGGTCTGCTACTGGGGGGGGGCTATACTACTGGGGGGGCCATACTACAGAGGGGCCTGCTACTGGGGGGGCTATACTACTGGGGGGGGTCTGCACTACTGGGGGGGGGTCTGCTACTGGGGGGGGCAATACTACTGGGGGGGCCATACTACAGAGGGGCCTGCTACTGGGGGGGGCTATACTACTGGGGGGGTCTGCTACTGGGGGGGCCATACTACTGGGGGGGATCTGCACTATTGGGGGGCCATACTACAGAGGGGCCTGCTACTACTGGGGGGGGGGGGCTGCTGCTGGGGCAGCCTACTACAGGGGGGGCCATACTACAGGGGGGGCTACTACTGGGGCAGCCTACTACTGGGGGGGCCTGCTACTGGGGCAGCCTACTACTGGGGGAGCCATACTACTGGGGGGGCATACTACTGGGTGGCATGCTAATGGGGGGCATACTACTGGGAGGGCCTGCTAATGGGGGGCATACTACTGTGGGGGGCCTGCTAATGGGGGGTATACTACTGGGGGGCATTCTACTGGGGGCACTGCATAGTGGACCCTACTACTAAGGGGACTGCATAGGGGGCACCACTGCTGGGGGACATTGTGTAAGGGACACCGCTACTGTGGGCATTGTGTAAAAGGGTCACTACTGTGGGCATTGTGTAAAAGGGGCACTACTGTGTGTCGTAACATAAATAAGAGACACTACTTTATGGTGTAATGTGAATCAGGCCCTATGTGCGGTGTAATGCTAATAAGATTGTGCACTGTGACTCCTAGGGCCGTAGCCCACTTTGTAAACAAGTACTGTGACTCTGCTGGCCGTACCCCACTGGGTGGGTGCACTACTTTTCATTTCTGCCACTGCTGTGTGGCAATGTGTCATAGATGTGCTTTATACTGTGGTGTCTGTGTCGTTGTGCCGCTGCTTTGTCGCTTAGTAACCAGTCAGCTCACTGCAACCTTTGGCCAATAATGTTGAAAACAATATTATAAGCTGTGATATGGTCTAAATTGACTGGAAATTAATGTTATTGAGGTTAATAATACTCTAGGAAGAAAAAAAAAGACCAATTTATGTGATTTTAGCTTTTTTTGTCATTTTTGTAAAAAAATCCAAATCCAAAGCCAGTCACCGCAGTTTGGCAAATCCAAATCCAAAGCCGGACGACGAATTAGAACCAAATCCAAATCCGGCAAAAATGGTCCGGCGCACATCCCTTATATATATATATATATATATATATATATATATATATATACATATATATATATATATATAATCTCTATCTATCATTTGCTTAGTCCCTTTGTCTGGAACGCTCTTTAAATTTGAATATCTCAAAGACTAATTAGGATATTAATGTGATTCTTTTGCGACAGATTTCAGTCTGCAATATGGTACAGAATTTGGAAGATTTGATTAAAAAAAAAATCGACAAAAACCATAATAAATGCTTAGTATAGGTAACCTTAAAATGTCAAGAAAACTACCAGAACACAGAGCCAGCACAGTGACCCGGGGGAAGCGGGATAGGGGTGACCGTCGCTGGCTGCTGTTCTCATGTACTACTGGTGGTCTGTGCTCTCACATGGACCCGGCGCTCTAGCCATGAGTGGACACGGTTTACGTTCTGCCCAGTTTGGCTTCCGATTGGCTGCGTGACATAGCTCTTACATAATGACAGAGGATGCGCTGGCGGCACAACACATGAGGCTGCTGCCGTAGGGGGCTCTTCCCTCACCTACTTTCTCCAACACGTTGATTCCAGGCTCGCAACTCCCAGCCAATCAGCACAGAGTTTGCACCTCAAAAGCAACGCCTCTTTTCTCTGCTTTCCACGAGAGCTGCTGGCAGCCGCTGATTGGCTGGAGTCTGGGAGACGATGATGGGAAGTAACCGTGCATTATCATTTGCATCTATAGGGGCATACGCAGAGAGACCTATAAACCACTTCCATGTGAGCAACACAACCCAGACGTTTGTGCTCCAGGACAGAAGCGGCTTATTTACCGTAATATGCTAATACAAGCTTGTGAAGGCTCACAGCTGTTTATGGGCCACGCATTTACCCTCCATTACCAGATTAGATATTACTAGACCTCCCCTGGCTTTCAAGCAGCTGAATCTTCTGAAAGCAGTAATGATAGTAATTATTGTGATATTGGACACGGGAAAGCAAGTCAGCAATATGTGCTTCGCTTTTGGCGTGTCCTATTGCAGTAACTAATCGTGGCAAATTACCTTTTTCCTTCACATCTTCAGAGGATAATTCTGCAACAATGAAGTTTGCCCAGCATGTATTTGCCTTGTGAGACTTGCATGATTTGTCAGGGTGGTAGCGTTACACATGCATATAAAAACCAAGACTCTTCTGCAACCAGCGGTAACTGAACACATTTTCAGGCTTTAATGTTATATACAACCTCGTACAGCATTTAGCATATTCCTATTTACTGTTTGTTGCAATAACAAATAGCAGCATACCATATTATTAGGTCATCTGGTTGATTTATACCAGGATGGCAATAATATCTTGCTATTTATAGGAAAACAACCTGTATATTGTATAGATGCTTTAAAAACTTTGCATCTGTTAGTCATTGCTCTTAGCTGTCAAACTACTAATCGTGATCTCCTTTTCAAAATCTCCCTGTAGGACAGGGAGTATGGGTGCCAGTAACACAAACAAATTCATAGCTCTTATGTGAAGACAGAGGAGAGAAAAGGAGAAGGGAGGAAGATGTCACAGGGAAAATGGAGTTCAAAGGATCATTCTAAAGTCCTTCTGCTTAGTACATTACAGTATGTGCAATGTGACTGTGGTTGCTATGGTAGAAATGTGACACTTCGGAAAATGTGCAGAACAAACAAAACCAGCAAGAATGGCATTTTACAAATGGGTCTATTTATAAATATGTCCTGAAAAGGAGGATTTTCTTTTTTGGACAATTGATCAACAAATTTGCTCATCTCCATAGTGATACTGGTTGACAGCAGTAAGAAGGAACTTACCGCTCACAAGCCTAATCACGGGTCATACACACATTGCATTGGAAGCATGGACATTGGCTTCCAGTTGCTTATTCACAAAGAAAAACAAATATAAAGTTTTAAAAAAGATTAAGAGGAGAGAATTTTTTTTTTTGGCTTTTTCACTCTCTACTAACTCTATCCTGAGCTGTCCAGAAACTGCCAATAGTACTCTGATATATAGCCAACACCAGCTGTATACTTCAATAAATGTAAAATGCCCCATCTCTGCTGAAAACATATGTTTATGCCATGGATAGGGCTTTTCAGAGCGTAATAGACACCTTGTACAGTATAGCCTGCCACAGTGATTTATGTTAAATTTGTGTAGATGTTTTTTGTAATTTTTAAATCATAATTGCCTAATATTATTATTATTATCCTTTATTTATATGGCGCCACAAGTGTTCTGCAGCGCCTTACAAAGTACATAAACAAATAATTTGACAAATGACTTACAGTACAATACGATATAGGACAAAGACATGGATAATATACATTGCTACATAAGTGACCATAACACCTAGATATGCAACAGCATAAGCAACCAAGTGTTAGGTGCCCTGGTGGGGGGTAAGAAGTAGATGAAAGTAAAGTAAGGAGAAGCACAAGAGGGGAGAGGGGCCCCTGCTTGTAAAAGCTTACATTCTAAAATCACCCGAAACGGCTAACAGGCTCGCTAATATAGGGTGTTACCCCCTGGCCGCCCGGAGGCGCATTCAATTCTCCCGCAGCTGCCAGGGGCAAAGAACTTCCTGAGTAAAGTGGGCGCTCCAGGTGGCCGTGGTCGCGTAATCGTAGCTATGCCCCCGCACACATTTACATTGCCGGTAATCTCTGTATTGTATAGCAGGAACGGGGCAACAATGTTGCGATCTTTCCGTCCCCCATCTGTGCTGCATAGGTTTGAATGAGCCCTATATCAGACCAAGCAAACCCCGTGCACAGAGAAAGTCATATGCTCAAGCACTAATACAGCAAGCCCACTACTTGGTGGATTATCTCTCTTAGCTAAATACAATACACAGATAGCTCTTTTATCTATTGCCAAGGGCCTTACTTGTACATCTGTTATTGTATGTGGAAGCGTGGAGCCTCCAGAAATCCCCTGGCCTTGAACTGTAGCCCCAAATGCCCCGTATGTATGTTCTGCTGTTATTTAGGCCGATAACTTCCAAATCCCACTTCAAGCTAGAGAGGATCATTCAGGGTTACTTTGCCAGATGCAGACAGCGCGCCAGTGAAGTTCATTACAGAACTCTGACTGGTCTTTCCTGCGTCAACTAAAGACCCAACTGCTCTTCTCTCTTATTGTCTGGTTTGTATTCATTGCATGAAGCTTGAGTTTTCTTATTGATTTCTCTGTAGATTCCCCATCGCCGCACACTGACAAGTGCACAAACACATACCTTGTCTGCGAAAGCTTTTAATCCAAATTCCACCACCACTGGGATCACATCCTCTCCCCACCTGTCTTGGCATATAAAGCAGTGGTACAGAGCCTAATAGGAAATAATGACAGGTATTTTGTTCGCTATTAAGACCCGTCAGATGTTTCACAGCATCTGTCTGGTAAATCCTTGTGCGAGAGTGCCATCTGCACATGTAAGAAAATCTGCATTTAGTCATGGCAGCCGTGTGTGATTATGGAATACAGTGTTGATAAATCCCTGGGGGAAAAAATATTTTAGATTGTTAGTTTGGCTTCACACATTTTCGCATTTATCAGTTAAGTGTTAAGAACACCAGACAAATACATGACATGCAATTATGTTATTTAAAAATCGTAGGGGCTCATTTAGGGCAAATCCTTGTTTTTAAGAGTGAAATATGCATTTTTTGGAACTGTGCAGATGCATGTCAAATGTGGATCCCTAAGCCCATATTACACTATTTGCATATCCCTGACTTGTGCTAGGGTTAATGTTGGCCTAGTAAGGTAATGGTGATTTTACCTACCTGTGCTCAGTGGCATAGCCCATCCACTACATGCACACACACTTTAACTGAACCCCATCAAATTCAGACTCACAGCTGAGCAGGAAAATTGTTGGTGCCTGTATAGTGCCCAACAGAGCAGCTGGCCACCGAAGCACAAGCTCCAGTTGCTCCGCCCACACCACGCCCCTGCTCGTGTGCTGCTCAGAGGCAGAAGTTTAAGTCCTATTGGTAGACAAGCACTGTATAAATAACTTATTTTTATTATTAATATTGTTATTATTCCTGAAACTTGTGTCCAGTGGGCGTTGTTATATTAAATAGTTCAGAGATTTCAGCATATGTTCCTGGTGCACTACAGGTACCATACAAAAAAGAAAGAAAAAGAATTCCTA
Source organism: Taudactylus pleione (assembly GCA_031769625.1). Lineage (NCBI taxonomy): Eukaryota > Metazoa > Chordata > Amphibia > Anura > Myobatrachidae > Taudactylus > Taudactylus pleione. The sequence goes on along the minus strand of JAUIMM010000224.1, from coordinate 14,196,990 downwards.
TAATAGGGCACTCACAGACAGTATATTTTACTACCCACTTCTAATGTTAAGTGTATCACTCATAGTGACCCTCTATCATCAAAGAATCAAAAAATAGAACATAACCTTTAATTCATCCTTAAAATGGAGTCAGCGAAATATACCTTAATATTTCATATTATTTTATAAATGTATTAATTTTTATATATCTTTATTATTTTTCAAAAATTTGAAAATAAAAACAAAGTTCAAATAAAATTATTGTGTAACCACCTTGTGGTGTCTTTTGTGGTTACACAATAATTTTATTTGAACTTTGTTTTTATTTTCACATCTTTAATAAATAATAAAGATATATAAATTAATACATTTATAAAATAATATAAAATATTAAAGTATATTTTGCTGACTCCATTTTAAGGATGAATTACAGGTTATGTTTTATTTTTTGATTCTTTGATGATAGAGGGTCACTATGAGTGATACACTTGACACTGTCTGTGAGTGCCCTATTATAGGAATTATTTTTCTTTCTTTTTTCTATGTATTCGATTTCATTTACTAGGTGCACCCCTTAAGCAATAATAATTCATAACGGGAAGGACAAGTAAATAATACCACTATTTATACAGTAGTCTGTGCGGATTTGTGCTTTTTTCGTTGCTGCACTACAGGTACCAGTAAGCTTTCCTGAACTGCTTGGGTATGCTACAACTTGTAGAACTACAAGTGCCAGCATACCCATTGTTGCCAGAACATGCTGGTGCTGTAGTGCAAAAACATATTGTTAAATAAAAACACACCATGAAAAAAATCTTTTATTAAACTATACTCTACCCCACACACACCCTTTTACTGAAGTATTAGTCATTTAAATCCAGGGAGGATCCTTATTGTCTAAACATATCAATATCAATGGCTTGCTCCTTGCGGATCAGCCTTACTGTCCCAGCAGCCATCCTCAATCTCTGGTGTCTCCCCTGTAAGTCTGCAATAGTAGGTGAGTCCCCCAGAGGCCATCTATTGTTGCCCGGCACTGCCCACTTACCAAGTGAAGTGGGTGGCTCAGGCGTCTTGATAAACGTGATTTGCCCCGGGAATGCGTCACCATTCCCGTGGGGGGTATAGAGGGGTACTAACTTTACTTACGTAAACCGCACTCATGCCACACGGGACCTCCCACGCGTATCGGCAAGCATGGTATTGGCTACTGGTGCTCACACCCTACCTGTAGCATAAACAATGTATTGCTACACTGTTCATATACACTTTTATTTATAATATAGATAAGAAATGTGTACTGTAATACATTAATGAAAGGCTTTCTCTAGAGGTCTAAGGGACAGAAGCCAAGACCACCTAATTTTTTTTGGGATCAAAATGGGGCCCGGTAACTTGAGTCGTGTTACTGTGTTGGGGGAGTCTACCTCACACTCCGGGGGCGTAGGCAAGCATGCCGCAAATCATTATGGATATTAGTCATTAGGCTCCTTTCACAGCGAGGTTTAGCATACCGCCCAGGCACAGGAGTGAATTTATGCATTTTCGCTTATTTCTGGGCATTCTGAGTTGGACGGATTTTGACCAGATCTCTCTCTGCGTGAAATGGGCGCCCATACTAATTGTGACATTGCGGCTGTGGACATAAAAACAGTGGGCGGCGTGGCTTCCTGCTTGAAGCCTTACAGATCCTGGCATTAGTATAAGGTAGTAAATTGGGGCTCTGCAACATCACACAGAAATCAGCCACTGTGTCCCCCTCAGAATCAGCCCCTGTTTTTTGACTTGATAAAAGCAAATGGCTCTCTAGGCTTATATACAGGTCTCGGAAATCCAAAGTGACTTCTAATATCAATATTTACATTAGGTGATTTATTATTCCCTATAATACGCATGTTTTTAATAAACACTGAAGTGATGACTTTAGTACTGGACAATTCTTTTTTTTTTTAAATACGTTTTATTTGCCAGATCACAATAAATAACACAGATCATAGAAATCAAAAACACATTTGAACAAATAGCTAACATAAAGACAAGATCTGTTTCTCAAAAAAAAATTAGATTAAAAAATTGTGATCCATTTATACATTTTCAAACAATAAAGATACTCAAAAAAAGGAAAAAAACACATAAATAAAAATAGGCTGAATAGAAAAAAAGAAAAAGCCGGAAAGGGGTAAGAGAAAAACAAACAAAACACAGAGCAGAAAAGAAGGGGAGATCCCCGGGGTGGGTCGCTAGACTAAAAAATTTATAAATGACTGCACATGCATGTACACACAAATCGTAAACACACATATATAAATAGAGACTGCTTTTACAAAGCAAAAGGGGAGGGGGCAGATTGAGACGCTAACCATGGGCTCATATTTTCTCAAAAGATTTGGTAGAATGGTTAATAATGCTAGTCATATATTCCATATGATAAATATACCAGAGGCGAGATAGAATAGACTGCATAGAGGGGGAATCAAGCTTCTTTGAATCCGCAGCTATCTGATATTTTGTTGCATTAACAATATGGCGCATCAATTTGTGTTTTTTTGCCTATTCAGCGTAGGAAGATCTAAAGGGAGAATATATTTAAAATCATAAGGGATAGGTATATTGAGCAAACTGTGTAACAGGCCAATAACTTCCTTACAAAGATTTACTATCTTAGGGCAAGTCCACCAGATATGCAGAAAGGTACCCTCAGCTGTACAACCTCTCCAGCATCTATCTGATGTACCAGGATACATTTTCCTCAATCTAGAGGGGACATAATACCACCTATATAATAGCTTGTACGTATTCTCTTTGATCCTAACACAAATTGAGCTGTAAGCAGCATTATCCTAAACCTCTGCCCATTCCTCATCATCTAGAGAGGTACCCAAATCTGCTTCCCAGGCCTTTTCATAAGAGTCACGTTGCAGAGACACCCCCTCAATAAGCAATTGGTTGAGAAGCGTCTCAAACATAAAGCCTCAAAGTTAGAGAGGGGTCTATTGGCTAAAAGGTATTTCACCTTAGAATGGAAATGCCTCAACTGCAAAAATTGGAAAAAAATACAGTAGGGGGAAGTACTGTAACCTCCTGAATCTGGGAGAATTGGGGAAAACTCAAATCTTTAGTAATATCGTTTAAATAGAGAATATTCCTCTCTTTCCATGGAGAATACGATATCTCATCTTTGATAGCGAGCGGGGAAACAATTGGGTGTGAGACTATATTTTCAGGCCGATGTGATCTTCGAAGCCAAAGGAGAGAAGAAACCGTAGATAGACCCAACTCAGCAGCCTCAATAGCAACCCAGACCTTCCTAGCATCAGGGTTACACCACTGCACACATTGAGCTAGTTGCGCAGCTAGATAATATCTTTTAAAGTCAGGGATACCCAACCCTCCATTATGCGTAGGACGTTGCAATAGTTTCAATCGTACCCGGGGGTGTTTATTAGCCCATATAAATCGTGTAATATGAAACTGTAGATATTGAAAAACATAGGGAGGAATAAAAATCGGGAGAGTTTGAAAAAGGTACAGTATCCGAGGGAACACGTTCATTTTAACAGAGTTTACTCTGCCTATCCAAGATATAAAGTTACCAGACCAAGAATTCAAATCTGACTTTATTTGATCTAAGATTCGGGGAAAATTTGCCTGAAATAACTGATGGTGGCGATGTGTTAAAGTACTGGACAATTCTAAGCGATGACAATGATCAAAATGCAATGTTTATACTTTATTATTTGCTAGAATATACACACAATATTTAATCTTGTAATGATGAAGCTGAAACAGATAAGAATATTATTACCAGCTGTGGTGCAAGTTAAATCCATTTTTAAGTGGCACCCTGTGCGCGTCCCTGTGATGCATGGCCAGGCCCTTGTGACGTTTGTCTTGGCACTCTGGAGCATGCCCAGCACTGTGCTGGGCTGCCCCAGTCACCGAGGTCCGTCTCACCGGGTTACACATGGGCCAGTCCTGGGTCTGTTTCACCGCCAAGTGCTGTGACTTGCTCGATGCCAGAGGCATGCAGCTAATGGTGGCGGTACAGCGTACTGGCTTCTAATTTCTTAATGATACACCATACCACCTTACTTGCACCAGTTATTTATGTAGCGCACACATATGCTGCCGAGCTTTGCAGAGCATATTTGAACATTTACATCAGTCCCTGCCCCAGTGGAGACTAAAATCTATATTCCCTACCACATGTAATCATTTGTGGTGTTGGAGGAAACCTATGCAAGCACAGAGTCAATATACACACAGGGCCATAGTTGAAATCAAACCCAAGACCTCAGTGCTGTGAGGCAGTAATGCTAACCATTACACCATCCATGCTGCCCAGTAATATGTATTTTTCCTTATTCTTCATGATTATTGGAAAATATTTAGTAGATTTTGGATGGCAAGCTTATTGTACTGTAGTAACAGTCTCCACTCACTGTTCCCCTGCAGCCCGCGGTAAATGGATATTTCTACCACCTTGTTATAATAAGCAAGAAATGTGATGCAACAGATACACAAGTTACTTTGTTATATCAGTTTATATTTCATTATTCTTTGACACTGTTACTGAAGAAGTTGATTCCCAACCTGATATTCCAAAAATGTCATACACATTCTGTAGACAAAAACATCCAACTGCTCCTCTTTGTCCATTCACTGAGAGAACACAGACGTGTATGTTACTGCATACAACATTTCAATAACCATCTCACAAGCCATAATCCCCCACAAGTGCCTGAATGAGGTCAGCACTGAATATATACAGACGATCCTTCATGAGCAGAGTGGGCAGCCCTGCAAGTGTAATATAGCTTTGATTAGCCAGTGTAACACAGAAGTCCCTATTTAGGGAAACTATGACAATTGGGCCAGATATCAAATTGTGCCTGTGGCATTTATAGCTATTTTCCTGTTTATATTTCCATCCACTATTCACTTTAACTACAGGCACTAATTTTTATTACAAAAATAACATTCCAAGACCGTGACATTTATATTGATGTGGCCTTAGGAAGGGGGCCACGACAGTGAGGAACAGGCATTGCAGTGGAAGTACAAACTAACACATAAATTGCTATGGGGCAGCACCATGACGTCGGACCATTCAAGGTAGAGGGTTGAGAACCAACTTGCGAGGAGCAAACCTGTTGCCTGTTAATGACTTTATTGCACTCTCATAGGTGTTTCTTTCACAATCTCCCTGAAATGCATTTTTAACAGTAGGCATGTATGATGCAGCCTCTCTTTTTGTCACCAAATTATAATTTTTTACATATAAAAAATACAGACTTAAAAAAGATAGACCTTTGCTATACTGCATGGCTATAACCTCTACTTCTTCCTGGGTCAGGTATACCCCTTTTCTACCAAAACACTGAGCACGGTGTTATAATGGTTTTAAACCTCTGGTACAATCCTTCCTATACCTTCTAAAACCTGCCTATACCTTCTAAAATTGACGCTATTTGCGTACGCAGTAATACAGTAAAATAAAAGCCTTCAGACCTTGAAAATGTGTTTCCAATGCATAAAGTATATTATTCAACATAAAAACAGTAGGTTACATGCTGTGATCTAAAGACAATTTAGCGCAAAGAAATTATACAGACCCAAGGTACAGTTATACATACGCACGCGCACTGGGACCAGTTACCAGCATCCATAAGAAACCTCCCTCAACAGCATCAGTATGAAGACCCCAGATTGGAGTCTGTTAAGCACATTTATACCCTTACAGGGATAAGCAATACAATAGAAAAGTTTGGCATAGTTTCATTGGTTCCCAGTGCGGGTGCATCTGTTACAGGATATTTAACAGGTTGATTCAAATGGACACAGGTAAGCCTCCGACAGCCTATTGTCTCCTTATTCCCCCTGCATGCAACTGCTAACATTACAAAGTACATTTTGGTGTTTTAACTCTCTACAGTCCATAAGTTGAGAATGCATGTTGCGATCTTCTCACCGATGACACCGGAAAGCTGTTGAGACAGAGTAGATCAGTACGCTACTAAACATGGTTGGCTTATCATGTGCTAAACCTTAGATATCAAATAATCTTTATTTCACAACATTAATAATCACTGAGTAAACCATGAATATTACATTTTAATATTAGGGAACCTTTCATGTAATTTGTGCATGTGTAAGAGAATATTGCATAAAGTTGCTAATATGCATGGTGCGTTTATTTGTAGAGTGAAACAGCGCAACTGTGCGTAATGTCCGGTGTTTATGCATGTGAGTATATTTATGATGGATTTTATATATATATATATATATATATATATATTATTTATGTGTGTGTATGTATATATATATATATATATATATATATATACAAGCAAAGATGGCGGCACTCACAGGTCTTCCAATTAGATTAGAACATAGGACTCTTTAAACCTTAATTCCGACGTTTCAATCTCATTTATTCGAGATTTTCCTCAGGGATCGAAAAAAGTCACAGAAAGAATGCATTTATATATATCATAAGACAAACACTCACCCATGTGCAGCACCGTCTGAGGCAGGCTTCGGGGGAGATGACGTCATCAGGCCGCGTCCCGCTTACGAGACGTACGACGCTCTCACACACCGGGCGGCGTCATGTAACCAAGGTGATTAACCCATCACCAACTTCACATACTAGACAAACACAAACATATAATAAACATCTAATATAAATCCTGACATGTAGAAAAAAACATCAAGAGTACTAGTGCATATCGGTTGCAAAGAATAAGCCTACAGAAAACAATACATGTATCGGTGTCAAATGATGGTATCTAAAATAGGCACAATTAAACATAAGCACTGGCACCCTGTAATCTCGATGCAAGTATAACGTCACGTTAGGGAAGACGTGGCAATGTGTGTGGAAGAGACTGGAAAGGTAAGTAAAGGTTAAATAAACAAACGGCAGATGAAAGATAGAAACTGAACAGTATGAGTTGGAACCAAAAAGACACCTAAGTCACGAAAAAAACATAATGACAAAATAAGCAAAAGAAAAACACATAAACATTATCTAAGACACCAAAAGAACAATGACATATAAAATACAATATAATGAGCCAATATCAAAAGATGATATGCATCACAGATAGTAATATATTACAAGAAACTGCAAGGTGAAAGAGCCAAATCTATATGAACAATCACCAAAGGTAAATCAATATGCTGAAAAATATTGTATGTCACTCCTCAACACTGTATATCCTACAAAATCATAAACATTAAAGGAAACACGATAGGTGTAGGTTCTCATTGAGGGCAAACGGAGCTACACTATTCATGTTATGGATCCATCTGGCTTCCAATTTCAAAAGGGCTTTTTCTCTATCACCACCTCTTGGTGATGGTGGGATGTGATCTACCACTTTATATGACAAGGTAGCAAGAGAGTGTCTGAGTTCTTTAAAGTGGCGAGCCACAAGTTGATCCGTGTCTCTTCCATTGGGGGCTAATTAGATGGCTGAACGATGCTGGACGACTCTTTCAAGAAACTGACATATCGTTTTGCCAATATAAACCAGACCACATTGGCATTTAATGGCATAGATGACAAAAGAGCTGGTGCTCGTAAGTACATGCTTAATTGGGATCTTGCGTCCTGAATAGGGATGTAGAATATAATTTCCAGTCTCAATGTACCGACAGGTAACACAGCCAAGGCATTAATAACATCCCGGCTTCTTTGTAAGAAAATTTTCAATGATGGGAGTGCTGAAGCCCTTAACATAATTTTTTACCAAACAATCTTTTAAGTTTGGACCTCTCCGGTAGCTCTGCACAACTTTAGACTCCTTCAAACACTTCAAATGATGATCTGTCGTTATACATTAAATGTATTGACAAAAAAACATGTTGTTCTGTGTTTTCTGTTTAGTTTCCTGTTTACGTGATCCACAGAGACTCTTCGTTCTGGTGATACTTAGAGCTTTATCTCTGGATTTAACAAGGTCCTTTAGTGAGTACCCTCTACGATGGAATTTATTAAGCATCAAATCCATTTGAAGTTTAGCCTCATTTTCATCACTCACAATCCTTCTGATGCGCATGAATTGTGAGAAAGGGAGACCCCTCTTGAGTGCATTAGGATGATGACTTGCGGCGTGCAACAGGGTGTTTCTGTCCGTTGGTTTTGTAAAGAGATTAGTTTCCAAATTTGTCCCGTTCCAAATAATTTCAACGTCCAAGAAATTAATCTTCTTCTCATTACATTCAAAAGTGAATTTAATAGTATCATGGATCGTGTTTATCTTATCCATGGAATATCTAAATTCATCCGCTGTACCTGACCATATCACAAAAATATTGTCAATATATCGAATAAATAAAGCCATATGCTCAGCAAACTGCGGGTTATCGAAAAATAATAATTTCTCAATTTTTAGCATATAAATATTAGCCAATGACGGGGAAACGTTAGAGCCCATACTGCAGCCTTGTAGTTGGAGATAATATTTGGAAGTTGTGTCCTTTAATAAAGAGGGCTCAGATTGAATTAGCGGTTGTAGATAATGGTCCAGATATACAGAGACTGGATTGTAGAGTGAATTACAAGCTGAAATGATCGGCCTTCCCGGGGGGGAGGCAAGGTTTTTGTGGACCTTGGGCAAGGTATATAACAGTGGGACCACTGGATGTTATTGTATGAGCGATTTCATAATTTTTTCAGAAATTACATTATTGTCTACCGCAGTGCTCAAAATACAATCTAATTCCTCTTTATATAATGATGTTGGATCTTCGGTCAATTGTTTATAGACCTTGTGGTCCGCCAGCTGTCTATATATTTTCCTGCAGTATGATGTAGTGTCCTGTAATACAATTGCGGGGCGAATAACTATTGATCTATCATTACTCAATGATTTTATAGCTTCCCGTTGGATACGTGGTAAATAGTGTCCTCTCCATTCGGATATACCTGCACTGGAGGTCACATCTTGCACTGCACTGGAGGTCACATCTTGATCAACCATGCGGGAAAAGCAACGTATTGAAGCATTTGTAGAGCTAGGGTCAAATGTAGATCTACTTTTTAGAGGTACTGTAGTACCATCGTTAGTCGTACTAGCAGTCAGAAAAATGTTCTTTAAGTCTGAGAGTTCTATTAAACCTCCATAAATCCACTTTCCAGTCAAAAGATTGAACGTTATTGGTAGCGACAAAGGAAAGGCCATTGTTTAATAGATCCTTTTCTGCATTGGTTAATATATGTGCTGACAGGTTAATCACTAGAGAATCACTAGATTCTCTTTTTGTAGGGTCTTCTGCCTTTGGTTCTGCCCCCCCCGTCTCGTACATTGCCTCTTCCGGACCCGCGAGCTGCGCGGGTAACAACTCCTAAAGGGGGTAGAGGGTACCATTTCTAAATCACTGGCCAAGGTGTTATTTTCACTAGATTGATCCGTTTCAGTAAAGGTCCGTGCAGGATACCTATTCTTGAAGGTATTACGATTCCAAGTGAGGATTCTGCCGGTGGCAAAAGGGGTATACAGATTGCTCCTCATAATCTTTGTTTACTTTCTGCAATTTTTCTTTTTTGAATCTAATTAGATCTTGCTTATAAGATTTGACCTGGGCATTAAGTTTCTCAACCCACTTAGACGATTTGTCCTGTGTTAATTGTACCATATGGGTTTCCTCAAAGGATTTTATTTTATCTCTTATTATCTTAAGTTCCCTGGCTGATTCCTCTATTACTAGAAGGATCAGATCCAGGGAACATTTGTTTAGAATGGCAACCCAACGCCTGCAAAAATCCACATTATGGCGGCCGATGGTGGGGGTATTGTTTACTCTAAAACCCCGTGGAATCTTTCTCTCTTTATGATAATCGGAGAGAGTGACCCCGTGCAGATGAAAATCTATTTCTTTTTTCTTCAATTTGTAAATCGAAAAATACAGATCCTCCATTGACTCTACCCCAGCAGTTGCTGAAAATGTATCTTTAAAATAAAGCCCTTGCGCCTCTGAATCAGAGAAGCTTCAAATATCGCCAATGGTCAGTGTAAGATTCATGAAGCCCCATCCATCAGCAATTTTTGATAACTTGTAAATAATGCAGTCTCTTTTTACATCCAATAGTCACCAGCACATATATAAAGTAAACTAACATCTTTAAAAACAATGCCACAAAAGTTCAGTTTAGGCACTTGCACACTGAGGAGGAGTTGGATCCATAACATGAATAGTGTAGCTCCGTTTGGCCTCAATGAGAACCTACACCTATCGTGTTTCCTTTAATGTTTATGATTTTGTAGGATATATAGTGTTGAGGAGTGACATACAATATTTTTCAGCGTATTGATTTACCTTTGGTGATTGTTCATATAGATTTGGCTCTTTCACCTTGCAGTTTCTTGTAATATATTACTATTTGTGATGCATATCATCTTTTGATATTGGCTCATTATATTGTACTTTATATGTCATTGTTCTTTTGGTGTCTTAGATAATGTTTGTGTTTTTCTTTTGCTTATACTGTCATTATGTGTTTTTCGTGACTTAGGTGTCTTTTTGGTTCCACTTCATACTGTTCAGTTTCTATCTTTCATCTGCCGTTTGTTTATTTAACCTTTACTTACCTTTCCAGTCTCTTCCACACACATTGCCACATCTTCCCTAACGTGACGTTATACTTGCATCGAGATTACAGGGTGCCAGTGCTTATGTTTAATTGTGCCTATTTAGATACCATCGTTTGGCACCAATACATGTATTGTTTTCTGTATACTTATTCTTATCAACCGATATGCACTAGTACTCTTGATGTTTTTTCTACATGTCAGGATTTTTATTAGATGTTTATTATATGTTTGTGTTTGTCTAGTATGTGAAGTTGGTGATGGGTTAATCACCTTGGTTACATGACGCCGCATGGTGTGTGAGAGCGTCGTACGTCTCGTAAGCGGGGCGCGGCCTGATGACGTCATCTCCCCCGGAGCCGGCCTCAGACAGTGCTGCACATGGGTGAGTGTTTGTCTTATGATATATATAAATGCATTCTTTCTGTGACTTTTTTCGATCCCTGAGGAAAATCTCAAATAAATGAGATTGAAATGTCGGAATTAAGGTTTAAAGAGTCCTATGTTCTAATCTAATTGAAAGACCTGTGAGTGCCGCCGTCTTTGCTTGTATTTATCTACTATGGAGGACATTAACCCCCGGGAAGGGCACCCAGACAAGGTCCAGCTGGTTTGTACGGAGTGCCGGTTAGTCTAGGTTGTGTGTGCATATATATATATATATATATATATATATATATATATATATATACACTCACACATACATATCATCCATTACTAACATTTTTAAACTGCAATGCAATGTGTTATTAGTAATGAGTTTCACACCCAAACAGGGTAGAGACCCCCAGCTGTTTGCTGGTGCCAGCCTGTCTGACAATGAAACTAAAGGTTTTCTTCTGCCTATTTACAAATTCAATTGTGCAGATCATTGTCTGGGTTATATTTCAATAGCCATAGCTATACCTGCCTACATATGAGGTCTCTTAATTTACATGCAAAAACTACTTTTCTCAGGAAGCTGTTTTTCTAGTTACTAACTGATACTGTGTTTGTTTTGGTATTTTTCTATGCAAGGTTGTACCCAGAATGGGCTTGTCATGGCTTCTAAAAGGATTGCCAAAAACATTGCCATCTGTACTTAGCTCGTGAGTTGTAACTTAAAATGGCGCTGGGAGATCATTCGCAAAATGGCGTCTTGCAGATTCCGATTGTAAACAGATTCTGCCTCAGCCAATCATCCGGCTTCGACAACGGGTCGGAGCTGGGTTTTACCCGTTTCACACCAGCGTCTGGACCCGGGTCCAGCCATTCACACCGGACCGGGGTCTTCTGATGTTCCAGCGGACGCTTGGAGATGATTCCCGGGTCACTCAAACCGGGTTATCTATTAAGGACATTTTTACACCAAGGCGTTAACTGGCAGTAGTCCGGGTTGTTTGGGCAGTGGAGAAGGGGTAGTATTAACCCTGGTCCTCTCTCTCACGCACACTCTCTCTCTCACTCATACACTCTATTATTATTCTCTCACTATCTGTCACTCTTAGGGGCCTATTCATCATCGGGGGGGGTGCATGGATAAAGTATTCACTTCACAGCAGGGGATACTTTAGTATTCCCCTCGCCGCGGGGGATACTTTACAACGGAGCAATTCATCATTGCTCGAGTGAGGGGACAGCTGCTTCTGAAAATCATCTGTTCCCGCGATTAGTAGCACAGCTACAGAAGTAGCAGCGTTACTTACCTGTCCCAGCGGAAGGCTTCTGTGCATGCGTGACAGGTCACGCATGTGCAAAGCCACCATGGAGAAGGAGGCGGAGGGATCCGCTCTGAACCCTCCTCGCATCCCCGGATCTTCTTCCCATAGCAAGTAGTGGGGCTACGAGAACAACTTTCAGTTTTCAGAGTTTGCTGAATATCAGGTGGTTCTATCGGACCCCTGATGATGAATTGCCCGGTAACTTATATTATATTCAGAAAGCTTGGTTACCGGGCCATTTTTCATATGATGAATAGACCCCTTAAGGGTATATTTACTAAAGTGCAGGTTTTTAGAAGTGGAGCTGTTGCCCATAGCAACTAATCAGATTCTAGCTATTATCATCTAGAAGGTGCTAGATAAATGATAAGTAGAATCAATTTGATTGGTTGCTATGGGCAACATCTCCACTTCTAAAAACCTGCACTTAGTAAATATATCCCCTTATCCTCTCACACTTTCATTCTCTTTGTCTCTCTCTTTCTTCCTCCCTCTTGCTCTCGCTCTCTCTCCCTCTCCCACACATCTAACCCTTTTCTACCTCTGATTGTATTGTGTTGCAGAGAATATAATAGTTCTGTGGTTTTCCAGTTTAGTCTGTTTATAATATGTATCACAGTCTCTCTTTCCAGGGACCTTCATCAGTAACAGAAAAAAAAAATTCTAAAGTCCTTTTAACCACAGCCTGTTCTTCCTGTCTACAGTCTTTCCATGTTTGCAGCACATAAACCGCATCTAAGAAGGAATTAAAATAACAATATTATTCCTCAAGCAGCCATCGCTGCAGTCTAGAGAATGAAAATAAATAATCGGAAACAAATGAATCCACATACACCAAGGCTAGTGCACATCGTACAACCTTGAGCCAAGGAAACGGATCTGTCATTGTTGCTCCACTTGTGGTCACCTAAAGCAGGTGTTAACTGCAGAAGTGAATCTTCTGCTATCTGAGTTTGGAAAGACAACTTTGCAGGACAATGCTTCCTAATATACTGTAGATGCAAGTCATTATTAAACAATCAGTCCTTTGTTTAACTAACAGCATGAGAATCCTGGTAGCACATTAGACTCAAGGGAAGAAAACTACCTTCTGTAGGAATGTCAGCTCTTCTAGATGTTTTCTTTTTATATACACTGGTTCCCTTTTCCACGGTAAGTAGCAATTTGCTGATTTTTGATAGCTGCTGTAATATGTTTTCTGGCAGCCTGTAGTTTTCTCTATGTACTCTGACATGTCCAATAATCTTGGCAACTGTATCTAACTTTTCATTATTTGGACCAGTTTGGTTGTATCTTTTCTCAATTTGGTTGAGGTGAGGTGGCCTAAGTCGTTATCTCTAACTGCAAACTCTGTTTAATAGTCACTCACTCATATAGGAGTTGTTGCTCCCAGTCTTGCAAAGATATGGAGGTTGTCTTTTGGGTAAACAACTTTGTCACGCATTTCACAAAGCATCTCTAACGAAGTACACATCGCTTTGGTAAGCAGTACAGACACCTTCCTACCTCTAATTTCTAACCCAGGCAGTTTATCACTCTATGTGGTAAACTTTCAGAGACATCAGATTTATAAATGTTCTGCTCATATTTGTGTTCTTCTCCAGAGTATTTTTGCTATGTCGCTGTCTCGTCTTCTGTTGCACAGTATGATTTGAATGAAGAGTTTAACTCTGCATCTTCCAAACAGAAGCGGTTGGGTTTTTCTTTCAGCCATTGCTTTTTCATTTTATCTCAATTCTTCTATGTTTCCTTTGGTAGCGTATCTTACTGTTTGTTTTCATTCAATAGACAAAGAAGTGTTCTTACGCCCCTTTTTTGTTTCTCTTCAGTTCTGCTCCTTTTGATGTTTTTTTTCTTTGGAACTTAACATGATGAGTGGTCAGAAATAAGCCCCTAGGGGGAGATGCATCAAGCAGTGGAAAGAGTGGATAAGTGGCCAGTGGATTAGTAGCAGCCAATCAGCTTCTACCTATCATTTTATAGAATGTACTTGATAAATGCTACCTCAAAAATGATTGGTTGCTATGGTCAATGTCTCCACTGGTCCCCATTGGTATCTAAACCACTTGCTTGACTTTTTTTTTCGAAAAGTGACTTCAATTCATTTTTCACATATATCTTATTTAGTTAAAAACATATAGTTTTTAAAACATTTAAATATGTAAGTAAACAAAAAGCCCTAGGGGTATCTACCACTTCCCTCCTTGTCCATAGGTTTCCATTGTAATATTTACTCCACCCCCCAAGTGGCAATTGGTACTCCAGTGGCATGAACCCCACGCCCCCTAGAGATAACAGATCCCCCAGAGGCATTAGCCAGTCCTACCTCAGTGACCATAGGTCCTAACTGATTAATATCCCCCCTCCTCAATGTCAGCAAACTGCCTCGGTTAATAGAATGCTGTCAGAGACAATAATTCTTTCTGTTGAATTAACCCCCTCGCAATGTCCATAGATCTCTCCACTGGGTATCGATCCTTCCTCACCTCTGACATTATCCCCTCCCCATACATGTGCAGTGGAGCTGATCACAGGGGGGACTGATCATCAGTACACCTGCTGATTTCTTGGAGTACAGAGAGCAGCGATAGTGCACAGAGTGGATCTTCAGTGGCAGAGGATGCGACCATTTCCGCAACAGTCCATCTGGCTGCAGTCCAGCACGTAACAGGGCCCCCTGTACTGACCACACCCCCATGGTGCTTGAAGTCATGCGGAGGGGGTGGGCCAGCAGCCTCTGAATTTACAGCACTGATCGGAGTATTGTCAGGATGCTCCGGGGCGCTATAAGAGCAGCAATGTGCACTCCAGCAGCGATTCTGGCTGCAGGGTGCCGTTCCAGGAACCCTGCTAGCCCAGTGCAGGGGGCCGAGGGAGATCGGTGGTGCCACCCACAGGGCTCTGCGTGGTGGCACCACTAGCACACCCCTAGTTACGGCCCTACTGCAGTCGCATCCCATGCTACCATGCCAGAGAAGGGGTTAATGACTGCATGATTTATTTATTTTTTTAATCTTTATTATTCATTAAAATGTGTCAAAAAAGCATGAGGAATAAGGGACACAAAACAAGCAATATGGTCACATTTAGACAACAGTGAGTCTACAAATATAAGACAGAGAACAAATAATAAAGATTATATAATAGCATAATAAAAATCACAAGGGCTACCAATATCTATAAAAAATCATAAAATAAAACAACAAGAGAAACCCCAAGGGTTCGGATCAGAGAGCCATCTTAGAACATTGATTGATAAAGAACAAAGGGTGTCCATGGTACTAAAGCATCAGAGGTGGTCGTCGACATAATAGTATTCGAAAAACAAAGTACAAATTGTTCTCTAATATCAGGTGATAAAGTGGATATAAAACTTTCCCACCTGGCAAAGGACGTCTGGGTATGGGAGTCTATTTGTAGGGACGCCTTAAACCCAATCCATCCATGACTGCATGATTTCCCTATATCTTTCTCAATCACGCGGTCGGATAATTGGAATGATACACAGACTGGTGTCAAATATAGTACCCAGTGCTGAGGCTTAATATTTCAGTCTTTGGTTCAGGCAGTGTTTATGCCCCACGCAGTTGGCTGATTTATTAAGTCTGCGCGTGCGTCCCACTCAAATAGTGCATGCGTCTGATTGTTGGCACTCAGAAATACTGTACAGAATTGGACGGTCTGTGAATTTTATTGGACCTTCATGGGAGGTAACAGGGTAGTGGCTAAGCCGAAGCAGATGTGTCACTGAAAGTGGCATGCGTTCAAAGACGCTTAACCGCTCACACAGGTGGCCATACCCCGACAGAGAAACTGCACCTGCCATAGGGCTGGTGGAAGTTCAGATGGTGCACCAGTTTAGATGGTGCAACCGATGTTGCATCTAAAGATGCACAGAGATGGAAAGCACTTTCTAAAGATGTCTCAGTTTTGCGAAAATTGGCCGCGACATTAGCATAACACGCAGCCGCGTCAGCTTCCAACTCAGAATCAGGCTCGTCGTTTCTTCGGACCATAAACTCTTACTCTATTTGGTTGGTGGGATTGCCATGTGTCTTGTTGGAAAACTGTAAGCCAGAATCCACGTGCGCCATCTTCCACAATGGGTCTCTTTTTGCCACTCTCCCATAAAGCATACATTTGCAAAATTCATGTCCCATGGATAATTTCTACCCCCTTCTACCATGGAAGATTGCCCTGACTAGTGCCACTCCTGCAGCAATGCTTAATATTGCTGGAAAGTCTGTCCTATAAAAAATACGGGATGCGGTGAGGATCCCAACAAGTGGGATGCCATCTGCCGGAACCCCGGCATCGGAATCCCGAATGCTGTGACAAAACCGGCGCCAAAATCCTGACATGACTCGGGATGCCGACATCGGGATCCCGACAGACGGCATCCCAATCGTAAATACACTGTGGAAAGGAAGAGTATCAGCCGCAGGGAGGGGACTTCGATTTAGGCACCCCAGGGGGAGTTAGCATTAGGCTCCGGGCAGGGAGGGTTAGGTTCAGGCACCACCAGGAGGGGGGTTAGGGTTAGGCACTAAGGGGGGAGGGTTAGGCACTAAGGGGGGAGGGTTAGGGTTAGGCACTTACCAGATGGGTTAGGGTGCGGGGTAGGGAGGGCTAGTATTAGGGTACAGGAAAGGAGGGTTAGGGGGTTAATAGGACAGGGAAACATTACTTACCGTTCCCCTGTCGGGATTTGAG